>JAFVLL020015289.1:0-78480 GCA_021397915.2 Tor tambroides
TTTTCTGTAAAGATAACAGGCTTGTATTAATAGTGGAATGTTTATTTGCAAAGGCTAGCACTGCTAATGCGGAGCTGGAGCTCTTGAAGCTCCGCTCTCTTCTCCGGTAGCAACAGCTCACTCGCATTTAAAGCAACACACTCAAAACAGCGCATTTTGCCTCGTACCCTAAAAGTGGTAATTTTAACAAGCTGTAAAAATTTATCTGTGGGGTATATTGAGCTAAAACTTCACATATACGCTCTGGGGACATCAGAGACTTATTTTACATCTTGTAAAAAGGGGCATAATAGGTCCCCTTTAAGAGTTGAGGAGTAGAATCTGAATCAGAATATAAGTTATAATCAAAGGATCAGGATTAGAACCAGGAACAGAATCTGAATCGAAATAAGTCAAAATTAGAATCAGAATATGAATCAGAATCAAAGGATCAGAATCAGAATCAAAATCAGAATCAAAACACAGGTCATAAACAAACAAGATATTTATGACAAAAAAAAAAAAAATAAATCAAGTTCCCATAGTCTGTTATGGTTTTAAGAGGTCAAGATCAGAATTTGAATCAAAATCAGAGCTAAAATTAGAATCAGAATATGAGTCATAATCAATGGATCAGGATCAGAATCTTAATCTGAATCAAAATCAGAGTCAAAATTAGAATCAGAATATGATTCAAAAACAAAGGATCAGGATTAAAATCAAGAACAGGATCTGAATCAAAATCAGAGTCAAAATTAGAATCAGAATATGAGTCATAATCAAAGGATCAGGATCTGAATCTGAATCAAAATCAGAGTCAAAATTAGAATCAGAATATGAATCATCATCAAAGGATCAGAATCTGAATCTGTATCAAAACACAAGTCATAAACAAGATATTTATGACAAAAAATTATCAGGAAAAAAGTATCAAGATCAGAATCTGAATCAAAATGAGTCAAAATTAAAATCAGAATATGAATCATCATCAAAGGATCAGAATCTGAATCGGTAACAAAATGCAAGTCATAAACAAGATATTTATGACAAAAAATTATTGAGTTCCCATAGTTTATTAGGGTTTTAAGATGTCAGGATCAGAATCTGAATCAAAATCAGAGCCAAAATTATAATCAGAATATGAGTCATAATCAAAGTATCAGGATCAGAATCTGAGTCAAAGGCAGAGTCAAAATTAGAATCAGAATCAGCCATAATCAAAGGATCAGGATTAGAATCAGGAACAGAATCAAAACAAGAGTCAGAATCTGAAATAAAATGAGAGTCAAAATTACAATCAGAAGAGGACTCATAATCAAAGGATCATAATTAGAATTAGGAACAGAAACAAAATAAGAGTCAGGATCAAAATCTGAATCAGAATCAAAATCAGAGTCAAAATTTGAGTCGAAATTAGAATCAAAAAGTAGTAAATGTAGCTCTTCTGTAACTTGATATGGTTACCATGGTAAATGGCAAAGATGAGTTTTTAATCAACCATACAGAAATTGCATTATTTTCAAGTTCCTCATTGTCTCTGTGCATATTATGAGCTGGAAAAGGCAGCAGGTTTCTTCAAACATGACTGTACACACAGAAGAGCAGCTGAACGCTCACTTTAAACATTGACTTTAAGACACACCAGCAGCGGTTCAATTCTACAAACATTACCAAACACGTTTAATATGACTCAGAAACCTTGTCAGAACTGAGACAGTGTCAAGTTATATTCAATCCATCAACTGCCACAATGTGTTTCTGTAGCTCAAAGTGTATGCAGCTGACAGGAAATTACTAGTACCTTTTAGTATGGAATATTTCTTTAAAAGGAATAATAATGGGGTTTTTTTCACATGAATGTGGATATGTTTACTTAAATCTAATAAAAACAGACTACAACTTCCTAAAATGAGGCCTTTTTAGCATGACACTGGACAGTAAGAGGAGTTTGGGAGAGGATGGAGGTCTAAACGGTTGCCATGGTGCCACAGGGTCGTGGGGGTCACAGCTGCAAGAGGCAGCTTTAGGAGATCGCTAACAATTGGGGGTCCGCTAATCACACACACACACACACACACACACACACACACACACATTACAGAGGCAGCCTTAAATGGAGCACCAGCGCCAGTGCAGACCGCTTCACTCTTAGCAGGAATTCTGTGAGCAGCCACTCAGCCTTTCTCTGTTTCACCCCTTCATTCTGCAAATCTCTCACCTCTAGCCCCTCTGTTGGGCCAGCAAACCACTTCACAATCCCACCCTCCCACTCGCACACACACAAACACTGCAAGATGTCCTTGGTCCTTTATGGCGGAGGACAGATGGTGTCCTGCCTTAAACCACTCAATTCTTTTTTCCCTTCTTTCTCTATTTTTTATCTGTTCGGGAAGGGGGAGACAGGCTCTTGGGAAAGTGACCTAAACGTGGTGAACACTTTAGTGAGGCTCGAGTGGAGAAAGAGAGAAAATGTGCATTAAAAAGCTGAATTTGATGTTTGTCTCACACTTTTAAAGCATGCATATAATGTACAATCATATACTCACAGACGTATTTTAACCCCCACACACAACAAAGGCCCAAACAAAGAGGTATTACTCCTTACTAATGCGTAGTTGGACCATTTAGTGCTCACTAACAGCTAAACACACACACATACACATCTTCCATTCCATCTCCGCTGTGTGACCGGAGTTTCACTGTTAACCTGTGCTTGATGCACAGATTCAGCTCTTCTTCAGCTGTTAGTGTGGCCATCAGTGTTCAACTGCAGAGATTAACAGCCATTTTAACCCCTAGTTCAGACAGCTGTATTGATCTGGACTGATATACTTCTGTATAAAGCCCCAGCGAGACAAACCGGGCTTGAAATCTGGGTTTAATCTGAGGTTAGCCCATCTCTATTGATCCACGAGGGCTTTCAAGATTTGCCTGCTCTAGAAGAGTGTTCTGAGGTTCATGAGGGGAGTATTAATGTTCTTGAATCATGGGAATGTTCTGATGCTGGAGTTCACATATAAAGAGTTCTAATGTGTTTATATACATACATAAGGATAATTTCAACGTTCTAGAATCCTTGGAGAGTTCTGCTGCTGTAGTTCACACATTAATATTCTACAGTTCTGAAGTTTATGACTATGTTGTAGATATCTAATGGTCTTGAACAGAATTTTACTTACCTAGATCACTAGAATGTTCTAATGTTGCAGACACTAGTAGATTTGTAATGTTCTCGAATGCTATAGAATGTTATAGATATCTAATATTCTAGAACACTGAAGATGTTTTAATGCAGATATTTATACAATTTGAAAGCAATTTTACTGTTATAGATCACTGGAATATTCTGATGTGAGGAGTCAGGACACATTACGAGAGTTCTAATGCTCTAGAATGCTACAGAATTGTATATGTATCTAATGGTCTAGAACATTGAAGATGTTTTGATACTAATATTCACACATTGTACTCAATTTTATGTGAACTGAATATTATTGTTCTACATTACTAGAATTTTCAGATGCTGAGGACACACTGAAGTGTTCTAATGTTCTAGAATGCTCTATAGAACATTATAGATACCTAATGGTCTAGAACATTGGAGGTAGTTTGATGGTGAAATTCATGCACTTTTACTGAATTTCACTTCAACAAACGTTTTTCTAGAATGCTATAGGACATTATAGATATCTAATGGTCTAGAACACTAAAGTATTTTGATACTGATATTCACATATTTTTACTTGAACAATTTTATTGTTCTAGCTCCTTGGGGTGTTCTGTTGCTGAAGTTTTGATGCATATTCACACATTTTAACTGAACTGAACAGAATTTTACTGTTCTAGATGACTGGAATGTTCTGACGCTGTAGGCACATTAGAGGAATTCTAATGTTATCAAATGCTATAGAAAATTATAGATAATTAAATGGTCTAGAACACTGAAGGTGTTTTGATGCTGATATTCACACATTTTTACTAATATTTACTTGAACAGAATTTTGTTGTTCTAGATCGCTGGAATTTTCTGATGCTAAAGACACATTAGGAGAGTTCTAATGTTCTAGAATGCTGAAGTTTATGCCTACATAGATATCTAGAACACTGGTGGTGTTTGATGCTAATATTCACACATGAAAAGAATTTTACTGCTCTTGATCACTGGAATGTTCTGAGAGTTCTAAGGACAGTTCTATGTTCTAGAATGGTCTAGAACCTTGGAGATGTTTTGATGCTCAAATTCACACATTTTTACAGAATTTTATTTAAACAGAATTGTATTGTTCTACATCACTGGAACATTCTGATGCAGAGATTCTTGCTTAAATGGAGAGAGTTCTAATGTTCCAGAACTGTTGGAATGTTCTGATGCTATTCATATATTAGAATTTATAGGATAATTTTCGTATGTTCTAGAACATTTCTATGCTGAAATATATTGCGAATTAAAAAATGATGTACAGTCAGCTTTCCAGTTCCATTAACATGAAATACTGAGTTTTAATTTAATTTATAATTCTATGGCCCGGTTTCACAGACAGGGCTTAAACTAAGCCAGGATTAGGCCATAGTTCAATTAGGACATTCAAGTCATTTTTATAAACGTACTTAGAAAAAAAACATTACTGGTGTGCATCTTGAGGCAAAACAAAGGCACTGTTATATTTTAAGATCAGTCTGAGCAAGTTTCTTTCAGTTAAAACAGCTCAGACTTAGATTTTAGTCTAGGACTAGGCTTAAGCCTTGTCTGTGAAACCGGGGGTATGTATTCTATAATTCTATAAATTTTACTACAATATTTTAATAATTATGAAAAGATAAGAGGCGCAGCAAAAATGTTACAGTAATATAAATACTGAAGTCATTTGCACTACAATCCCTAACTGAAACCAAAGATGGCGCTAGTTGTGATTGTATTACCCGTTTCAGTTGTCAATTTCTGATATACAGACTTGCCATGGGCGACGGTGAATATTATGAAAAATCAGACCGCCTAATTGAGCTGCTGACCAATCAGAAGCAGCATATCCTCAATGTTTAATGTGCTAGCTACAGTCATGAGGTTGTTGTGACACTGAGGTTTAAGCATACATAACAAAAGGTCATGTGCTTTCATTTGGAAGAAAATTTAAAGCCACAGCGACCCTGAAAACATGACATATTTATACTCTCACATCCTCAGAGAATAGATCAGGATGCAAAATGAGCAAAACACCCATGTGGATTTTTAATGGTCTGTTGCAAAGGCGGTAAAATCCAATCAGCCATTAAACTACCAAACTCCTGCAGTAGGAGAGTCCAGGAGAAAAGAGACTTTAAGTTTTATTTCCATCAAGTCATAAAAGTTCAGGGAACAGGGGAATCAATCAGCGCTATCAGGCTGCGAGTTAGCCGCCTTCCAAAGATCTTGGACAATCAACTAAATATCTTAATGACTTTGGATTTGCACATTACAGTTTTATCATAACTGCCTAAGCTTCTCAGACAAAGATTTACACCCATTATCTAAATAATACCCCTAATTAGTGTGTTCATTATATCCTCCCACACAAAGCCAGAGACACAGACACCTCTGGATTACCTACTTAATCTGATGATGCAATGTCATTTTCCCCACTCACTCCAACCAGCGCCAAATGTTTGTCACAATCAGGCGGAAAATACATAATCCTCTCAAATGCTCTAAATTAGAGGAACATCATAGCAGACATGGAGCTAAAATCTGAATGCTCAGACCATAGAAGGGATAGAAGCATGCAGGAGCTCAAATCATAACCCCATTAAAATCCAAAACCCTTGTGAAAAATACATGTAATTCTGCATTTGTTGTAATAACGGATGTACCCGCCGGGCTTCAAAAGTATTCATATTTAAACAACTACCCAATAAAAATTTGAGAGCTATTGGATCTGGGTGTAAGACAAAAAGAGCAAGAGAAATATTATTATTACTGTGATTATTAAATATTAATATATGCATTGAGCATACAGTATACAGAACCTCTCTTATTTTAGCTATGATATTTAATATAAAAATATAGCTAATCGTGAGTTTTCAAAGAAGTGGTTTTAAAATGTATTCGATTTTAAATATTTTTTCAGTGAAATATTGCAAGCACAAGCATTTTATTTTTTTTAAACAGTACTCTTCAGATTCACTTTCACACCATAATGTTTCGAAACAGGTGGTTTCTGTAGACTGAAGGGTTTGATCTAATGACATGTGATGAGCCGGTGTTTCTGCTGCATGTATGTGTGAGAGAGTGTGTTTGAGGTGCTATTGACCCCAGTTTTGCCATGCGCAGTGGGGGCCTTAATACAGAGAGCTGAACTGCCCCTCTTTTATAAGGAGCATAATAGCCATTCGCTCACAGCTGACCAACACTATCAAAGGGAGAGGAGGCATGTGGGATTACAGATTTAACGAGCCCTTTGTGCAGACTAATTACATGTGAATGAGGGTCTGTAGGAGCTCA
Source organism: Tor tambroides (assembly GCA_021397915.2). Lineage (NCBI taxonomy): Eukaryota > Metazoa > Chordata > Actinopteri > Cypriniformes > Cyprinidae > Tor > Tor tambroides. The sequence goes on from JAFVLL020015289.1 coordinate 6,455, forward strand.
TCCACCCCTTATATCTACCACAGGTGAACCCCAAACAAACCCCACACACACATTCAAACTGACAGAAAACACAACACAATGTAAAATGAGATATATATATATATATATATGTACTGTATGACATAAATTGCAATTGATTTGTTTTCAGTGCAAAATACTGGAGCAATGAAAAACGCTAAAAGATTTTTCAAAGTAGTAGACAAAGATTACTGAAGGATGTTTTACAAAAAAAGATACTATTTCAGTTTTTCTACTGCAAAAATGTAATTCAGTGTGACTGGCCATTTCTTTGTGTCTATATGTACTAACAATTTCTGAATAAAAATTGTTACTATGCCAAATTAAACTTTTTTTCAGTAGGAATCAGTTTGTTCGTGTATTACCAATGTACTTTTTTATCACACTTTATAGAAATATGTTTTATATATCTGTATACATTGTATAGTTTTTTATATTTTGAAAATGTTATTCTTTATTTATTATTTATACTGTTCTTATTTTTCCCCTACATTTTACTTTTTACTGTTTTTTTCTACAATATTCTACTTTTTATTCATTTTTCCTTTCTTTTATATTCATTTCATATACTTCATATATACATCATAAGCTCAACAGATATTTAAAGCATATTAAAATATTTTTAAATATTTTCAAAATGTTTTCATGTATAAGCTATTAATAATGTACATAAACTACCAAACTGTTTTTAAAAAGTATATATTTTCTTGTATATATTTTATGTTATTATATATTTATTTATTTTATTATAAAAAATTATGGGCTTTATGGAAAGTTATTAGTCAGTGTTACCAGACTGTTCTGTTCCTGCTATGGAGAAAAAAAAAAAGTATAAAAAGAAAAATCCCCATGATGATCATGTTTTGAATTGGAACATTTAGTTACTCAATTAAGCCATGAGAAATTAAATAACTCCAGCACAGGGTCGATATAATTACTGCTAATTTATTGCTCAGATTATTCACCATTAATTCTTATTCTCTCAAACGTAGATTCGAGGAACTATACCAGAGAGATAACTGTTTAATAATAATAAACACTAGGCCTTTTCGTCCCTTTAACGGGTCTAGCATCGTTTATGTGTTATTAGGATGTGTAATTGAACAGCCCATAGTTTGCATATTACTTTATTAAGCTAATGTGTTTTCTGCTTGGCCATGCACGACTGTGTTAAAGCTTCTGAATCTTAAAATTACAACTCAATTAACACGACCGCTCCTTGCGTTTCACCAAAACTCATGAGCATTTGGCAGTCTGCACTCACAATAAGTATCATGGGACTATCATGCTTTTTTAAACATGCTACTACCATGCACACAGAGGTGCATTATAAGGGAGTGCAAAAACTGTGTCGAGAACAGTGCATGTGGGTGCATGTTTACAAAAGGCCATGGCTGGGGTGGAGGTAGAGTCTGCCATTCACCTCTCTCTGGCCCTGCGGCCCTGCGATGCCCTGCGTGTGCTTTTCAGGCTTTGAAATGGGCTTTATGTGCACGGGGAGAGAGAGAGAAAAGGCTCGAGCAGCTGTGACGTGGGCGGCGTTGTTTCATTCACCTCTCGCCATGGCAACGGACAGGGGCCCGAGAAATATGCCCCCTCCTTGAGCCATGAGAGAGACACAGAGAGAATCTGAAAAACCATCAGAACATAGAGTGCTGTTATTTCAACCATATAATAATATAAACAAATAGAATTATTATACTGGCATCTGAGTCTAAAATAATTATTAATGCTCAGATACCCATTTAATTACCATATACACTGTAAGGATGGCTAACATTACACTTCATGGAATTCTATTATTGGGATTTTTTTAGCCTTAATTTTTTTTAAGTCAAATAAAAAAGTGGTGCCAGTGTCAATAAGCAGTCTTGAGCTCACTGCACTTTTTCAACCATTTTGAATTTAATTTCAACGAAGAAATTAATGTTTAAATTATAATTTTAATGAAGAAAATTAAGTTAAAATTTTAAATGACAAAGTATTGTGAAACAGATAGAATTTAAAAGGATGGAATGATGGCGATATTTTAAAGTGCAGGTCACATTTCTGAATTTATGATTAATAGTCTTTTTTATTTTTCTATATGAAATATATTCTTTTTAATTAATTTTTATTTTTGAAAAGCATTTTGTTTTATCCAGTTATTCTAACTAAATATAAGATATAGATATATTTTTTAAAAAAAACGTTTTGCACTTTTGTATTGTCTTTATCAATTTTTTATTTATTAATTTATTTGAACTACAAATTACTGTATATAATAAATATTTAAAAGAACTATATAAACCTATTTTTAGGTTTACTTTTAGGCTTATATATATTTACTATTGCATAGAGAGAGAGAGAGAGAGAGAGAGAGAGAGAGAGAGATACACAGTTAAATATATAAAATATTAGGTTTTTGACAAATTTATTTACCATTTATTTGAAAAACTAACACCATATATAATAAACACGTTTATAAAAAATATATTTAAAAATGTTTTCATATGCAAGTTTTCACGGATAATATTAAAAACGGATTTGTTCCTTTTTGAACAAAACACTCAGAAAATAACCAATAATAACGAAATTAATCTAAAATGAATTATTTAATTCTATTGGAATGACTATCATATAAGTAACAGCCAAGTAAAACAGCATATTACTACTAAATTGTGAAGCATTTAAACTTAAAGAAAAAGTTAAGGAAAGCCAGGCCGGATACCTTTGGAGCCCATTGCGCCCTGTCACTGCTGATCCCTCTGTGCTTGTTTTCAGGCGAGCGCAATGGGATGGGGCTTCTGTGTCGAATTTACTGCGACCAATGAACACGCCGCTGCCACATCTGTCAAGCGCTTCTGACCAATCGACAGCAGTGCGAGGCGGATCTCAGGTGCGCGCCTCTGCGTCCTCGCGGCTCTGGCGCGCTGGGGAGCCGCCTGTGGCACAGAGTAGCTGTGGAAACTATGGCGACCGCGGCGTCCAACCACTACAGCATCCTCACATCCAGCGCGGAGCCCGGCAGCATGCAGCAGACGCCGCCGCAGGCCTACAGAGACGCGCACAGCCTTCTGCAGAGCGAGTACACCACCCTGCAGAGCAGCGGCAGCACGCTTGGCCATGCGCACCAGTGGCTGACGGCGGCGCTGTCTCACGGGGGAGAGGGGTCGCCGTGGCCCGCCAGCCCGCTGGGCGAGCAGGACATTAAGCCGGTGGAGGAGCTGCAGCATTCGCCGAGGCAGGCGCATCTGGTGCAGCAGAGCCAGCAGCATCACGAAGCGGGCGCTTGGCGCACCACCACCATGCCGAGCATGAGCACCTCCAACGGGCAGAGCCTGATCTACTCTCAGTCCGGGTACGGCGAGCCGGGGATGCACCACGAGGAGCACCACAGCCCTCATCTGAGCGAGCACGGCCACCCGCAGAGCCTGCACTCGGACGAGGACACGCCGACCTCGGACGACCTGGAGCAGTTCGCCAAGCAGTTCAAGCAGCGCCGGATCAAGCTGGGTTTTACACAGGCGGACGTGGGGCTCGCGCTGGGCACCCTCTACGGCAACGTCTTCTCCCAGACCACCATCTGCAGGTTCGAGGCGCTCCAGCTGAGCTTCAAGAACATGTGCAAACTCAAGCCCCTGCTGAACAAATGGCTGGAGGAGGCGGACTCCACCTCGGGGAGCCCGACCAGCCTGGATAAGATCGCGGCGCAGGGGAGGAAGAGGAAAAAGCGGACCTCCATCGAGGTGAGCGTCAAAGGGGCCCTGGAGAGCCATTTCCTCAAGTGCCCGAAACCCGGCGCGTCGGAGATCACCTCGCTGGCGGACAGCCTGCAGCTGGAGAAGGAGGTGGTGCGGGTTTGGTTCTGCAACCGGCGGCAGAAAGAGAAGCGAATGACGCCCCAAAACGGACCGATGTCCGGGAACGAGGATGTGTACGGGGACGCCTCGCCTCACCACGGCGCGCAGACACCTGTTCCGTGAGAAAGGGGCGGCCTGAAACATAATCGACTGTCTCTTTGTCCCGGTCACAAGCCCGCTCGGGGCGGACCGACGGTGATGAAGTGTCTCTGTGTGTGGCACCTCCGAGGGCGCGGAGAGCGCGCGTGGTTGCGCGAACAATATACGGGCGCGGGCGCCAGAAAACACGCTCTGAGGCGTTACGCGCCGCGGCTGAACCTGGGAACGTAAATATTCTTTTATTTAAGAGATTTCTTTTCTCAAGTCCGGGGATCTGTGAAAGCATCATATCACTTCCAACCGAAAGCTGTGAAAAAAGGCGTCAGGGGCGCGCCATCTTCCCCTCATGACCACAAAAGGATTCTTACAGATTGAAATTAATCCGGTGCAGTCTACTGTGCATTCTCTTCCATATATTAATGGAAAATGTTTCGTTATTATTATTATTATTATTATTATATTATTATTATTATTTCCGTCACGACCACAAAAGGTTTAATACTGATTAAAATTATGTGTTTGCATTACATTCGCCTTTATTTATTAATGGCAATAAATAACCTAATAATAATCATAATCATAATAATAAACTAAATATCTCTAAATTATTTCAGTAAAAAGATCCAAAAATTCCTAATACAAAAAATTAACAACAATAACAATAATATTTATTATTGTTATTTTATTGTTATTATTAACATATGTACATACTAACTTATCTAAAAGAATCACTGTTAAATGCAAACGTGATCAATTCTTTAAAAGTCTCATTTCGGTCACAACAAAGGCTGCCAAGTGCTGCTGTGTGTCTTTCACAGGCAAAGCAGCCCGATTTCATGCAGATCACGAATTCACACTGCTGGTGCAAAACAGAGGCCTGAGGAAACAGTAAAACCCACAATCGCAGAGTGTTGTGGATCACATCGAAATTTCTATTCACAAATAAAATTAATGGATACCAGCTCTTTATAATAACCACCCACTTTGGGTTTTCTTAACATTTTGAGTACATTTCTATAAGCGTGCACCAAAAGCGTTCATGATTTGAGACAGTGGCTTGTTTATTAAGATTCTTCCTCCTCTTCATTTAAACCATTTTTGGTTATTTAACCTTTTCTAATTTAGGTCATCTAAAAGAAACCAAAACTGACTTAACGATAACAACAAACCAAGCTTTTATTTAATTTCAGTCATCTGTCTGGAAACGCTTTATATGGAAATGACAAGATGCAAAAACTACATTGATGACGACTTAATAATAATAAATATAATAGCCTAATAATTATAATAATATTGTTCTTGCTTGTAATTATTACAGTAACACCGTTCAAGATTTAAAAACAACAACGACAATATAATAATAATAATAATAATAATAATAATAGACTAATAGAGGCCAGTTATTCTTGCCCATTATTATTATAGTAACATTGTGTGATTTTGTGCGTCAACTAAATGTATAAGCCTCAACATGTTTGTATCTGTTTGCTCTTTTGTGTTTCTTGTTTCTCCAAAATTGGTCTCTTTTTCTTTAACGGGAAATATTACACCAGCTGTGTTACGCTGATTTGATGGCCTGCATCGAAAAACAAGGACATTGTGCGTGGATTTTTCATTTGAATTTTCTATGGCTCTGTGAATACTTGTATATTTGTGCACTTAACCTGGCACTGCCAAAGCACAAGCTGTCAGTGTGCCCTATTGAGACCAGTAATGTCTTTGGTTTTGACAGAAAAATTGCACAGTTTTTAAACGCCTTTTGTCATTAAATGAATACGTTTTTATATAAAGAAGTGCCTCTCATCAATCTGTGCCCCGCGCGTGAAGATCCTCAAGATAAATGGATTCACAATTTCACGCGTTATTCGAGCATCAAGGCTGCTGAATATAATGTTGCCTCGGGATGAGATGATGCTGTAGATCCATCGCAGCCCGTTGCAATTCCTTCGCTTCGATTTCTGCGTGACCGTGGAGGCAAATGTTTGCCATTTCACCGGTAATGAAGACGGATTTGACGGGTTCAAACGTCTTCCGAAAGAGATCGGAGACGTACCTGAATATTTTATGATGCTATTCTGGATCTAAATAGGACTTATTTTTAAAAATTCCAACGAGCAAATGGCTTTACAATACATTCATGAAAACAAAATAAACTACTGCTAGTGATCTGTTAAATCATATTGTAATAATAGCTTTTAAACGACAAACATAGCCTATTGCCTATTTATCAGACGGTCTTTTCAAACATCATCGGCCATTTCTTTTAAATCAATTTAGCCTACTGCTCCATCAATGTACAATTTTAGGAAAACGACTAAAAGACTAAATGTCAATTTTATTTACTGTGTGTTTATAATGAATAGTGAATCCTAGGGCCTTGGAAATTTTCACTGCCTTGAAAAACTGCGTAAAGCCGCATTTGTGTGTGTGTGTGTGTGTGTGTGTGTGTATGTGTGTGGGTCGAGTATAAGCTGTGAGCGCCATCTATTGACTTTAATGTGTTGAAGAAAAGCAATTCTTAATGAAATTGAGATATTACAGTTGTCTAAATATACAGTCATAAAGTCATGGAATATGAGCTTGGGGTGTATTTTATAAATACAGCCTACCGTTTCTAGTCACTCATCTTGTCTGTCTGTTGTCAGTGCAGATGGTATCTGTAAGGTGCAAGTCAAAAGTCTTAAGTCGTTGTATATTGATTGTGAATCATATTAATTTTGATTCTTGTCGTGTATCAGTTTTTCCTGACCAGGTTGTGTTTGAGAGAAAGTTCTTACGGTTGGAAAGTTCTTGTTTTGAAGCAGGTGGCACATAAAAACTTTATGGATTGCTTAAGGTTGAATATCAACTTTAAAACTGGATTCATTTTAAAACCTCCGTGTTCTCTAAATCTTATGTTGGATTTCTAACAATCTGGCACACAGGACAGGCAAGTGTTCGCCTTCGCTTATTTTGCAACGCGGAAGTATTTTGTTTGAATGTGCGAGACTTCCGTTTCATTAGCCGCGATTAACTAAAATAATAACAAAGTGCAGTAAACGTATTTGCGTTACAAACCAGTGTGTTTATAATTACGATAATATATTAAAATCATATTAAAAAAAAAATACCAGTTTGCAAAATCAAGCAGCATAACGGATTGTTTTTGCAAGGGTAAAATAACTGGAAGCGATAACACCGGAAGCCTCGCACATTCACAAACGGCTGCTTCCGCTTTTACGTGAAAAACAAAGTGGATATTGAATTTTAAATTAAGATATTAATAGCTGATTATGAACTGAGTTAGTAAATAAATAAAATACAACTAATAACCTATAACAAGCACAATAAAATGTTGCTGTTGTTGTTGTTTTTTTAGAATAATTAGCTAATTTCACTAAGCAACCATTTACTATTATATTCTAAATCATGTATCTATTAGTAACGAATATTAAGAGTTAAAGAACGAACTCAGAAACCACACAACAAGAAGCGGTTCATTTAATACAGCTATATTTCATGAAATATTTTGAATATCTTTAACACATTCTCCAGACAATTTTGGTTCCTTTATGTTACAGTGATCATGAGTTCATGTACACAACCCCTCCCTCCCCAATATTATGTGTAGCCCATAATAAATCCAACAGGGTCATGATACACACAACACAGACTCTGTAATATGGCTCTAAAATCAGCACACACTTGTGAGGAAACAAAGAGATTTTGAACTTTTAGCGTTGCCCTTCCAACATTATTCCATCTTTGGGTTGCCATATTTCCATCACTTTTGGCATATGAGTGGGGGTGTATGTCTTGTGAGGAAAATAACTACAAGATTGTCATGTATGGATGATAAAACTAGCTAGAAACTAAAGCTCAACAAGGAACCATTAAAAATTCATTTGCAATAGTCTGTAACACTTGTAGTGAGTTTTTGAAGACGAGCCTTGAATTCTGGCCTGGTGAGCATCGTCTCAAATTCACTCAATATAATCAAACAAACAGCGTGTAAAACTAAAACACAACTACACATATCATGAAAAAATATAAGACTCATTAAAAGTCAAGAATAAGTCTTTTGCAGTACTTTCAAAATATAAATTAAATCACAAGCGATAAATAAAAAAGGTCAAGTGGTCCAGGAATAACACATAAGTATATACAGAAAAAAAGAAAAAGATATTTAAAAACATATAAATAATTGTTTGTTTTTTGAATCAGGCACATCTTAAACCAAGAACAATACAAACAAGCAAACAAACATCTTAAGAAAGAATATGATGGTTTTACTCAATTTTATGACTTTGTACTTTAAAGGAATAGTTCACCCAAAAATGAAAATTTACATAAAATGTACTCACCCTCAGGCCATCTAAATTGTAGATGAGTTTGTTTCTTCATCAGAACAGATTTGGAGAAATTTATTACATCACTTGCTCACCATTGGCTCCTCTGCAGTGAATGGGTGCCGTCAGAATGAGAGTCCAAACAGCTGATAAAAACATCACAGTAATCCACAAGTAATCCACACCACTCCAGTCCATCAATTAACATCTTGTAAAGTGAAAAGCTGCATGTTTGTAAGAAACATATTCAAATTTAAGACATTTTTAACTTTAAACCATTGCTTTGGGTTAAAATATGAGTCCTCATAATATTGTTTTCTCCATCTTCACAAGATGTTAATTGATTGACTGGAGTGGTGTGGATTACTTGTGGATTATTGTGATGTTTTTAATCAGCTGTTTGGATTCTCATTCTGACGGCACCCATTTACAGCAAATGTTAATTTTTGGGTGAAGCGTTCCTTTAAGTCTTTGGCACGTTTAGATAATTACTGGCATGCAAACCTTTTATTTCTAATAAAGCACCAGTTAATTAACCTGATGTTTATATAAAACTGTTTTTCCTATACATTTCCTAATAACATTGCATTTGAACGAACATCAGATAAGTACATTTGCATTTGAAGGGCGTAAAAATGGCGAGACACTTCCCATTCCTTCTAATAAGAGCTCTATATAGACGGCGTCTTAATGCAGGATTATGTTCAAGATATTAAAAGGGCATTTGTGGCAACAGAAAGGAAGTTTGTACGGCACAGCAAGATACAGATTATATCTCACTACGGAACAGAGAAAACATAAGTCTCCCGTCCTGCATGTGTCATTCGTTGTGCATCGGCCCCTGGGAGATCATTCCTGCGAGTGTGTTCATGTGTGACGATGACTCAGTGACTCAGTCATGCAGCAGATAGATACACACACACACACACACACACACACACACACACACACACACACACTCACACACATCAGCTGTCTGTCTCCATTTGTATTGTGTTATGCGTCTCCTTCTGTAATGGCTGCATTTGAGAAACACTGCTGCATTACCAGGATATTCTGTTCTATTCTGGTCCAGTGTTTTCTGTCATGATGCTGCCCACAGGAGGCGCTCTTGCACAATCACAGATCCCCATCTGAAGTGTTTGCTGTTCGACAAACACAAGTGATGTTTTTAGCTACACATTCAGCACATATAACATCTGCACACACGTATGAGTCTCGCTTTAAATAGATTTAAATAGTGCGGCTGCATTCAGCTGATTCAGAATCTGCATCTTGTTACTGAAAATAGGCTTTGAACTTCAAACAAATAAGTGGCCATATGTCATTTTATATTTATATATTTACCATATTTGCTCCTATATGAATAATTCACCCAAAATCAAATAATCTGTCAATATTCAAATATGCAGGGAGCAGAGATGAGACATGAGATATGACTGATGTTAAACCTTGTTTCATGTGTGCAAAGTTAAATACGCGTTTAGATTATGAACATGCTCAATTTTTTTTTTAAAAATCCACTACATGCCTTATGTCATCTCGTCTGACTGACAGTTTATACTTTATTAGAAAATAAAAGGCCTTTTCGTATCTTTCCAAAATGTTCTGGTACACTTCTTTTTCTAAGAATAAAAATAACTTCAAAAACATTTAAAATGTGAGCATCAAATATGATACATCCCACTAGAGTGACAACTGATAATTATATGCATTTTATATAAATAGTCTGTTATGCCTAGAGCAAATTGAGTGTGATCTCCATATGCTCATATATCATATTATATGAACCATAAATGCCAGATGTATCAAATATGATACTCCAAAAAAGGCAAACTTTATTTATTTAACAAAATAAATAATTCCATGTAAAATATATATATATATATATATATATATATATATATATATTTATTTATTTTTTATTTTTATTTAATTTTTTTGTGGGGGGGGGGCTCTTATTTTATGCATGTCAAGCTTTATATGGTTAATCTGGTCCTCACATAAGGCTATGTAACTTCAGAAGACCTAAAATATAGTGCATAAATTATATAAACCACTTATATGATGCTTTTTTAGATCTTGACAGCCTCTGGTCACTGTATGCTGTTATTGTTTGAAAAAAATGCATAAACTTGCATAAAAGTGCAAAACGTATCCGTTATGTTCTACAGAATGAAGTAAGTCATATAGGCTAGGAATGATATAAGGACGATTAAATTACAGAAGTTTCATTTTTGGGTGAATTATTCATTAATGCATTGCATAACTGGCCATAAAAATTTAAAATGGCAAGATCATCAATTTGGGAATTCTGCTATGCTGCAATGGTTTGAGGAAGAAAAAAAAAAACGTTAGACTAACATTTTCACAATAGCTATCCATCAGCTTTCTCGCTCTGCATATTCCAACCTTAGCTTTCTAGATTTGACCAAATAAAACTGGACATGAATTTTAGATGGACTATGAGATGGTCTAAATCAGTCAAGTATCTACACATTTCAGTCATAACCCAAAATCCTTCTTTCTGTCTGTCTACCCGTATAATAATAAACCCCAGGATGTAAGAAGTGCTGTTTAGCTACAAACACACACGGTGAATGAGGAGTGGTCACATGAGATGATGTCATTCTGCTGATTTCGAGCGCAGTGATGATGTCACACCGCAGGAGGAGTGATTCGGCTGAAGCGTCATTCACTCCTTTCCATCCTCACTCTTTTTTATTCTGTTTTCTTCCTGGATTCTCTATAGCCTGGCTTTCTCTCGTTTAATAAAATCCTCGTTAATTAAAAAGTGTCCGAATACCTTTCCCGTCGGCTTTATTGCCATCCCTCGCTCAGAGTTTGGGAAAACCGCTGCCACGTCACCACATCTTTATTTGACCGGCCCTTCCCTGCTAAAGGGCTTGTGGGAGAACAAAGGGGGCGGGGCCCGTGCAGATGCATCATCAAGGGGGTGTGGTTTTCACTTCAACTGCTCAATTTCCGAGCATTCGGTGTCCATGTCCGAGTCGAACAGAGAGCGTCCGGTGACGTCGCTGTCCGGCGAGGGCGTGTCGTGGTGGGTCAGCGTGCTTTCCTGCTCCTGGAAGCTGCCGCTGTGCGAGTACAGACCCAAATCTGGCAGCTGGGAAGGAGAATCCGGCTCCTCGCTCAGTCCGTCGTAGTAAAGGTCATCGACGTCCACAAACCACTCCGGCCAGAATTTCCGGCGGATTCGCTCACAGTACATGGCCAGGTTGATGAACTCGCCTGCACCGATGAAGCAGCTTCAGTCAGTTAATGCGCTCATAACTTTATATGACAGTATTCCCATACAAAAAAAGCATGAGTTCATGAGCTCACCTTTGATTAACTGCTCCGGACGCGTTCCTGGAAGAGTCCACATGGCCTGAGCGAGATGACCAAATACAGCAGCGTCTACTGTGGAGAGCTTCGGGCCCATTAGATACTTTTTATTGCCTGTGGGAGAAATTATATTATTAAACTGACAATATAAAAATTATTTGTATGTATTTTTTATGTGTTTTCTGGTTTGTTGCTATGATGTTCTGGTCTATAGATATGGATCAGGTACCTATGGAAGCTTGTTTCTACCACGGATTAAAAACTAAAAAATGTAATTGGGATATTCTATATGACAATTATGATTGTTTTTCATGTAATGTCAAATTTATATCTTACAATTCTGGCTTTTTTCTCAGAATTGCAAGTTTATATCTGAATTTACATCTCACAGTTCTGACTTTTTTTCTGATTTCTAAATTTACATCTCTTTTTTTCCCACCATGGAATAAAAAAAAAATGAAATTGTGACTTTTTTCTAGCATTTGTAAAGTTTATATCATCACAGTTTTAAGAAGAAAAGTTAGAACTGTGAGATATAAACTCAGAATTTAGAGAAAAAAATTCAGAATTCTGAGATAAAAAGTCACAATCACCTAATCTTTTATCACATGAAGTTTTCATAGCAATTCACCTGTAGTAAAAGTAGGTTTTTTTCAGGATTATGCATCAAGACAAGCATTTATTTGAATATTAAAACTACATTATTAAGTCTTGTTTTCTGACAAATTTATCAAAATTAATGTATAAATTGTATAAAATTGTATCAAATTAAGTTTATGCTTAAAACGGAGTAAGAAAAAGAATCTTGTTTTGCCTTAGAATGAAGTTTATTTTCATTACCCCGACTTGTTTTAAGCATAAACTCACATATTTCAGGAAACAAGATTTAATGAAGTAATTTTGATTCTCAAGTGAAGTGTAGAATAAGAAAAATACTGAGAAAGAAAATCATTTTTTGCAGTGTGAAAGGAGGATTTATGTTTACTGGACACTAGAGGGCAGCACAGATCCATTGCTGCATTATTTTGTAACCTGTTTCAAAAGCTCTGAACTCTGGAGATTCATCTAGAAGAATGATCTGTATTATATATGAAAAATGACTAAAATGCAGCAAAGCTCACAAACTGTGCCTCAGACGTTCAAAACATACCGAGGAATGTGGCAAGTGTGCGCATGTCTTTCTCCATCAGAGAATAAACCTCGTCTTTGGAGAAGCGTCCGATCCCGTGGCTGTACATCTCTCTCTTCACGATGCTGCCGGTCACCTGACTCAAGATCCACCTGAGCAGGTCACTCAGCGGCCCGTTTATGGCTAACATCTTCTGCGTCTCCTCCACATTGTCCACCCACTGACAGTATGCTATCGTCCTAAAGCAAAACACATTGCATTTAGATTATCAGCCCAGTTTAGTCATTCAGTAGGTCATGTTCAAGTTGGAATCCACTTATGAAAGGCATCTGATCTCTGTCTTGAACTAAAGAAGGCTGTTCAAATATCAGGTTGATTTCGAAAAACCAGCTCAGTCTCACCAGTAGAAGTGTTCCTCCACCATTTTGATGATGGCACGCGAGATGGCTTTCTCCTGAGGACTCAGGCTGGAGTTGAGGTTCACGCCGAGCTTCTCCTCCAGGAAGTCGATGATAAACTCTGTCCCGCACACCTGCTCCTTATTATACGCGATCCACGGCATCTTCCCTTGAGGAGACAACTTCCCATCGAAATAGTTCTGAGGAGAAAATCATTTGTGTGTTTAAAAACCGTCCATCATTTTTCATCATCATATATTTATTTATATATGTGACCCTGGACCACAAAACCAGTCTCAAGTGTCAATTTTTCAAAATTGAGATTTCTACATCATCTGAAAGCTGAATAAATAATCTTTCCATCGATGTACGGTTTGTTAGGATCGGACAAAATTTGGCAACTATTTGAAAATCTGGAATCTGAGGGTGCAAAAAAATCAAAATACTGAGAAAATTGCCTTTAAAGTTGTCCAAAATGAAGTTCTTAGCAATGCATATTACTAATCAAAAATGAAGTTTTGGTACATTTATGGTAAGAAATTTATAAAATATCTTCATGGAACATGATCTTTACTTAATATCCTAATGATTTTCGGCATAAAAGAAAAATCGATAATTTTGACCCATACAATGTATTTTTGGTTATTGCTACAAATATATCCTAGTGACTTAAGACTGGTTTTGTGGTCCAGGGTCACATATTATATATTTAGACACCTGGTAGGGCAGATCCGCCATCCGCAGGTACGTTTCTATCTTCAGGCAAAAGGGGGACAGGCTAGGGACTCCATTTTTGGGCCGGGCAAACTGATGCAGAATGATGGCGTCTTCAGAGTCCAACTCCTGTTCCTTCCTGCAGGGCAGCAAATATGGAAGTGTATTAGAAATCAATGGAGATCAAACAGGTTACAAGTGCACTAAAACATCCTAAAAAGATCAATTTTGTTTTAAAATGCACCAGAAACATTCCAAAAATGAGCAAGATACAGCTGCTGCGAAAAGCTTTGGGCCCATTAGATACTAATGGGAGAAATCACATTATTACTTTTGAAATTTTATTATCAAATTGAATTATGCAGAAAAAAGATTTTGATGCTGTTTTAATGTGTTTTCGGATTGGTTGCCAACTTCATCATATTCTAAAATTATCAATTTTGTTAGAAACATTTCAAACTGAGTAAGGTGACCATATACAGCATCATCTATTGTGCAAAGCTTTGAGCCCATCAGAAACTTTTTATTGCCTGTGGGAGAAATTAGAAAGACAATAGAAAAGAATATATTTTGATGCTGTGTTTAATGTTTCTGGTTGGTTGCTATAATACTATGGTCTCCAGATATGGCTCAGGTACCTCCTTTAGTGTCTACAGGATTTTTTATTTTTTTGTTATATCAAATTCTAAAACAATCTATTTTGTGTTTCAGAACTCACCAAAAACATTTAAAAATGAGCAAGATGACCAAATACAGCACTTACAAATATACTTTGTATTGCCTAAGGGAAACATTATATTATTACATTTCATAATACAATAGAATTTTTTTATTTTTATGTTGTTTATAAATGTGTTTCACTGCTGATCAACTGCTGCATTATTTTGTAACCTGTTTCAAAAGCTCTGAACTCTTGTGATTCATTCTAGAATGATCTACATTAAATATGAAAAATGACTAAAATGCAGCAAATCCTGTCGATAAAGCTCACGAACTGTGCCTCATACTTTCAAAACAAACCAAGGAATGTGCGCATGTCTTTCTCCATCAGAGAGTAAACCTTACAAATACACTTTTTATTGCCTATGGGAAAATTATATTATTACATTTCATTATACAACAGAATTTTTTTATTTTTATGTTGTTTATAAATGTGTTTTCTACATCACTGCTGATCAACTGCTGCATTATTTTGTAATTTCTGATTTCTGATTGATTTCAAAATTACCAAAGATTTCCAAATACAGCAGCATCCAATATGGAAAGCTTTGGCTCCCTTAGATACTCTATTTTTATTGCTTAAGGAAGAAATAATATTAAAGAAATTGAATTACATAAGGCAATAAAAACTTTTTTTTTATTGCTATGATATTCTGGTCAATGTCTATGGGATTTTTCTTTTTCATTCTTAACCCAAGTTAAAATAAATAAAATCCTAAAATGATCAATTTTGTTTCAAAATTCATCAGAAATATTCCAGAATTGAGGGTTCAGTCTTTAGTGTTCTCTATCAGCAGGATTTAGTCGCTGTCCACTTCACTGGTGCTGAAATTCATTAAAAGCATCATAGTCATTCGCTTTCTCTTGAGTTTTATACTTATGATTATGTGTCTGATCTTAAGTCAATTAATAATATGTAATTGTATTTGTGTAATGCATGTCTGAATCAATAGCTCGTGTGAATGATTGTCAAATAACAGCAAGTCCATCAGCTTTTCCCAGGGCCTCGTGTAACCTGAGATGTTTTGCTGAGGACTAACAGCACTGCCATTTCTGCAAAGGTCAGAGACGAAGCAAAAGCACAGAATTAAACCCAACTGGCTCTGATCACTATATTGACGGGTCACTATTTACACGGTCTCGCGAGGGGTCGAGAAAGGTCATTCTGTCACATCACAATAACACAAGGAGACATTATCCTCAAGGCCTACACACAGAGACGCTCCAGCAACCGTGCCCTTGACATAGCACACATCAACATGTCAACATGCAGGCTTTAGACGAGGTAATAAATAGCATCCTGCTCAAAATTCATTCAGTTAGCAGGTATTCATTCATCAGTGGAGGATAATGAATGGACTGCATTGCATTGTGTTGACATGATTTTCCAGGATATTAATTTAGGTAATATCTCCCTGTTCATGCCTCTCTCAGTCCACCCAAAGGATAATTTTTATTATAATAAGTATTACACATTACATTAAATCTAAAACACTGCAAAAAATATTTTATAATATATTTCCAGAAATAAATATACATAAAAGCACAAGCACTGTATTTATAGTAATAATACAATTATTATTATTATTATTATTACTATATATAAGCAATGCTTGTGCTTTTATATATATTTAATAATCTATAGAAATATATGATAAAAATATTTTTATTCAATGTTTTTATTCAAGTACTACTACTACTATGTAGCGCTTGTAGCGATATGTATTATATTTTATACATATAAGCACTGCATAGATGGCAATTATTACTACTGCCACCTATTATTATTCCTACCTATGCTGTGCTTTATTTAAAAATATATAAGTACTTACAATAATTACATCACTTCTAATAAAATGATTAAATATTTATATTAATTATTAATTATATATACAAGAATATAATACCTGCATAGACAACAATAGTAATAATAATAATTAGTAGTAGTAGTATTATTACTATTACTATTGCCTAGGCATTGCTTATATATAAAGTGCTAATATAAAAATGCTGCATGGATGGCAATAATAATAATAATAATAGCACTGCATAGACAGACAGACAGACAGACAGATAGATAGATAGATAGATAGATAGATAGATAGATAGATAGATAGAGAGAGAGAGAGACAGACAGACAGACAGATAGACAGACAGATAGATACCTAATGACAAGCAGCTCATGTAGTAAATAAGCAGCGGCGGCGAGCAGCGCGCCCCCGGTGATGTAGAGCGTTTTTCTCCACCAGGAATCAAATCCTAACGCAGACATGATCCCTCCGTACTCCTGCAGCGGGTAGGCGATGATGTACCCATACAGCGACAGATGCTCCTCGGAGCCGCTCAAGCCGAGCGAGTAGCTCTTGTTCCGGGCCAGCTCAATCGCGCAGGAGCGGCTCCAGGCGAAGCCGACGCGCCAGTACATCTCTCTCCTCTATCCGCCCTTCGGCCCGCTGTGGCTCCAGCAGAGGAGGCTTCATCAGTGCCGCGGGGAGGAGGTGGAGGTGGAGGTCAGAGGGTCTGAGGACACATGTCGCCTCCTGACGCGCGCTGGGGTCAGCATCAATCCGCAGCCGCTCGCACAGCTCGCGCCGCTGTTTACCGCACAGCTGAGCGCGGCACGTCACCAGGGCCGGGGCTGCTGATGCTGCGCGGGGCGGGGCGAGCGCGCACATTCTCCTCTCTCATTGGTCAGATCTACTGCTGTCATAACAGTTTGGTAACAACAATTTCATAATAGGTCATAATATGAAATAATTTTTCAGTAATTTTTAAATGCTTCATTCTTTTGCTCCAAAAAATAGTGGATAGTTTTGCAACTAACAACATGAACAAAGGATTACTATATACTATTTACATCAGTGTTATTTTAATATCATTTATATATTATTGTAGTTTTCATTAAAAAATTAAATTCAGTTTTATTTTTTTTATATTTTTTTGTTTTAATTTTCATTTTAAGGTTTTATTAATTTTGTTGTGTTTTGTCGATTTTTGATAAAATAAATTAAATGTTTTTCATAAATTTTTATTAGTTATTTTAGTAAGTTAATTCCTGAAGATTTGGACATTTTTGTCGGTCATTTTAAAGAGAAAAGAAGTTTACCAGTTTACCTGAATTCACCCTACATCAAATTAAACTAAATGAAACTGAGAAATGTTGAATTGGCCACTAGCTGAAATATGTTTCAGGTAGGCTAGTTGCCAATGCAATGTTAAAATAAGTTTAATAAATTATATATATATATATATACAGGTCCTTCTCAAAAAATTAGCATATTGTGATAAAGTTCATTATTTTCTGTAATGTACTGATAAACATTAGACTTTCATATATTTTAGATTCATTACACACAACTGAAGTAGTTCAAGCCTTTTATTGTTTTAATATTGATGATTTTGGCATACAGCTCATGAAAACCCAAAATTCCTATCTCAAAAAATTAGCATATCATGAAAAGGTTCTCTAAACGAGCTATTAACCTAATCATCTGAATCAACTAATTAACTCTAAACACCTGCAAAAGATTCCTGAGGCTTTTAAAAACTCCCAGCCTGGTTCATTACTCAAAACCGCAATCATGGGTAAGACTGCCGACCTGACTGCTGTCCAGAAGGCCATCATTGACACCCTCAAGCAAGAGGGTAAGACACAGAAAGAAATTTCTGAACGAATAGGCTGTTCCCAGAGTGCTGTATCAAGGCACCTCAGTGGGAAGTCTGTGGGAAGGAAAAAGTGTGGCAGAAAACGCTGCACAACGAGAAGGTGACCGGACCCTGAGGAAGATTGTGGAGAAGGACCGATTCCAGACCTTGGGGGACCTGCGGAAGCAGTGGACTGAGTCTGGAGTAGAAACATCCAGAGCCACCGTGTACAGGCGTGTGCAGGAAATGGGCTACAGGTGCCGCATTTCCCAGGTCAAGCCACTTTTGAACCAGAAACAGCGGCTGAAGCGCCTGACCTGGGCTACAGAGAAGCAGCACTGGACTGTTGCTCAGTGGTCCAAAGTACTTTTTTCAGATGAAAGCAAATTTTGCATGTCATTCGGAAATCAAGGTGCCAGAGTCTGGAGGAAGACTGGGGAGAGGGAAATGCCAAAATGCCTGAAGTCCAGTGTCAAGTACCCACAGTCAGTGATGGTCTGGGGTGCCATGTCAGCTGCTGGTGTTGGTCCACTGTGTTTTATCAAGGGCAGGGTCAATGCAGCTAGCTATCAGGAGATTTTGGAGCACTTCATGCTTCCATCTGCTGAAAAGCTTTATGGAGATGAAGATTTCATTTTTCAGCACGACCTGGCACCTGCTCACAGTGCCAAAACCACTGGTAAATGGTTTACTGACCATGGTATTACTGTGCTCAATTGGCCTGCCAACTCTCCTGACCTGAACCCCATAGAGAATCTGTGGGATATTGTGAAGAGAAAGTTGAGACGCAAGACCCAACACTCTGGATGAGCTTAAGGCTGCTATCGAAGCATCCTGGGCCTCCATAACACCTCAGCAGTGCCACAGGCTGATTGCCTCCATGCCACGCCGCATTGAAGCAGTCATTTCTGCAAAAGGATTCCCGACCAAGTATTGAGTGCATAACTGAACATAATTATTTGAAGGTTGACTTTTTTTGTATTAAAAACACTTTTTTCTTTTATTGGTCGGATGAAATATGCTAATTTTTTGAGATAGGAATTTTGGGTTTTCATGAGCTGTATGCCAAAATCATCAATATTAAAACAATAAAAGGCTTGAACTACTTCAGTTGTGTGTAATGAATCTAAAATATATGAAAGTCTAATGTTTATCAGTACATTACAGAAAATAATGAACTTTATCACAATATGCTAATTTTTTGAGAAGGACCTATATATATAACTTTATGTAATATATATATCGCGATTAATCGCATACAAAAAGTTTTTGTTTGTATGTGTTCTGTGTATATTTATTATGTATATATAAATGCACACACACAGTATATATTTTGAAAATATTTACATCTATATTTGTATTCATATAATTTATATTATAAATATATTTAATATATAAACATTTTTCAGAAATAATACGTGTATTTATATATACATAATAAATTTACACAGCACACATACCTATATTATGTAAACAAAAACTTGCACATATATATATATATATGTGCAAGTTTATATATATATATATGTTATATCTAATAATCAAATATATACTTTATAATTTATAAGTGCCATTTGAAATGTTCTTCTAAAATTTTTATATGATTTTAACACGGGACACTTTTCAAGCCAAAAAAAATAAAAATTGCCAATTTTTTTTCAACAGCAGCTTTATTCAATAAGGCTTCTTAGCTCCATTACAGACAAACAAACAGGAACACTCCAAGCCCTCTCACCCTCCACAACTCTCACACCATCAAAAATATTTACAGGCAAATAATACATACACTGCATGACAGAGAGGGGCCACATTTATGCAAGTTCACTCAATAAAGATGAGGCCACACTCCTGAAGCACAGCTAAACGAAGAACCACAGTGAGAGACAAAGCCAAAAACAAAAATGCCATTCAAAGCACAGCCAAACATGTAAGTACTGTAAAATCTTTGAGTGTCCCTCAAACTAAAGACGTCAGTGGAGATGCAGACGATGGGAAGTGAGGGACTTGATAACCACACCCAAGATGCAGATCTCAATTATTCAACACATTTCCAAAACTCTCAAGACATTGGCTTGTCCTCCATTAAACGTGATGGATGCTTCAGTGTGCTGAAGCTACAGAGACATCAATTCAGTATAACAGAATGAAAGCAAAACACAGCATTTGGGTTATGGCAAGTACACATATAGCATAATCATACAGTAAATTTATAATAAGAGAAAAATGATAAAAACAAAGTCAAGGGCTATATATGGAAAGCATATTTACAATGCAGTTTGAGTGATCAACTCAACTATCTGTGTCACTTGTGCATTCTAACTCACATCCACACGCACGTCAAATATCCAATCAGGATTTGATTACACAGTACGAGGGTTCAAAAGATCGCCGTCACATAGCCCTGTGGCCAATCAGTTTACAGACAGCCACTTTGTAGAGAGGACTGATCCGTTTCCCTGAGGAATACAAACTGTGATATGGTCAACGAGAGGCACGCATACAAATACATTTGCGATTAAACACACACACTCTCTCTTCGTCGCTCTCAGACAGAAAAAAAAAAAAAATCAAGTTTTCTTAGTTCCCAAAGAGCGTCCGCTGAAAGAAAGCTTCATGGGACTTTTCAAGGAAGTCAGGACCATCGACTAACAAGATCTGGGAAAACAGCACCCCTCTTAATCAAGCAGATACCCAATGAGGTGCATTTGTGTGTGTGTGTGTGTCCGTAACATTCAAGACTACATCTTTAAGCTTGGCAATAAACTCTACATCAAAGCAGATTTCCTATTGGTGAGCAGTTCTGACACGGGCTGCTCTGATTGGTGGAAGGAAGGAAAGAAGGAGGTGGCATCATTCTATCTGCTCTGATTGCTGGAAAAACCCAGAGGAGAGGAAAGAGAGGATGTGTGTGCCAGGAATCGGTTTCCCCACGGTCATAAAACGATGTGCTTGTGAAAAGCAGCATTCAGATGCGCCAGGATGTGCTGTGTTTGCCTCTCTGAATCGCTCCGCCTCATGTCCTCCAGCAGGGGCCGCTCTAGGACTGACTGTACGAGCTGTTTTGACTCCCGTTTGAGCTCTGGTCAGTCTCACTGTTGTACGAAAACCAAGCAAATACAGGTGCAGAGGTGAGATGAGAAAAAATATTGGTAACTGAAATAAAGCTGAAATAAAATATCAACTAAATTTAGAAATGCTGCCTTGGAAACTAACTGAAATAAGTGTACGTACTAAAATTACTGAAACTAACAAAGAAATAAAAATTCTTTATACATAAAACAGGCTTTAATAAAGGGCTTCTCCACTTTTCAAAAACTAAAACTATTGAAACTTTTTCTGTAATTGAAATAAATGTGAATAAAATATAAATATTAGATTAAAAACTTGAACTTAAACTAACTGAAATAAACTAAATTTGAGTACTAAAATAACTACAAATAAAAAAGTACTTAAAAAAAGTTTTTGGTCATTGAAATACAGCTAAAATAAAATAAAAATAAATAAATATTGGATGAAAAACTTACATTTTAAAAACTTTAAAATTGAAAATGTTGCCTTGGCAACTAACTTAAATTTCAAGCTATATAGACACAGTAAAAAATAAATAAATAAATAAAAATAAAATGTAAACTAAAATTAAAACTGAACATATAAACATGAAAACTAACTCAAAATATTAATAAATACTATAAAAGTTTATAAATAATACTAAAATATCATTGGGCTTCATAACCACGTTAAATGCGGTGCAAAAAGTGTGAAAGCTGTGACATTAACTCTTTAAGACATTAAAAAAAATCTATAACTGTACAATAATCCTGTAATTGTACTTTAATCCAGGACATTTGCAAAGACCTTATGCATTGATATGGACTGAATGAGCTTATTTACATAAAGAGTAATAAAATTAGCCTCTTTTCATTGTTTCGCTTTGCTGTGGTGAAATAAATAAGCAGCCCAGGCTGTTTCCATATCAATAAATATAGTGTTGTGTGATTTTGATAACGAAGGTCCGCAGTCTGTCGCACCTGTTAGGAGGGGGTTTGGGTTTGGGCACCTTGTTGAGCACAGTGGCCATTTCCTTCCTATCATCAAAGTTCTTCCACTGGTCATAGAGTTTCAGAATCACCCTGATGATCTCCAGGATCTGTGCCAGAAAAGCTTCAATGTTAATGTCCACAGCACTTATTCATTTATTTTACAGCTGAACGTGTCTTACCTTGTCCATGTCAACAGAGAGCTCAGCGAACCACTGCCTGGCATCTTTCTGCTGCACCACACAGGCCACATGCAGGCATGCTGGAGGAGGGAGGAGACGAGACAGAATCTGTAACTCTGCCCTCTGGTATGTGACGTGTCAACTTGCTATACAGTTATTCAGATCTAAAACTTCAAATTAGTGGCTTGGACCTGCTGGATTAAGTGTAGGAAGTTTGTTCTTACCCAGTGCAATCATGAATGGAGGATAAAGCAGACACAGGTCTGTCCTGTAGGTGTCGTTCACTATCCTCCTGCACACATTCACAGGACATACATGTTCACTTATTCAGCTTATTTTGTAACATGGAAGTAAGCTATTTTCTGTAAATGTGCAAGACTTCTGATTCATTAGCTGTTATAGGTAAATAACTAGAAGAAAAAGAAAGTGCTGTAAACCAGTGTTATTTTAGTATCATTGAGATGTATTATAGTCTTTATTAATAATTTAAATCAGTTTTATTTTTAAGATTTGCAGTTTTCATGTAAACATTTTAGTAACTTTGTAGTGCATTTGTCATTTTCAGTAATTTATGTTTGTTTATATGTCTATAGTTTTTATTAATTTTTATTCAGTTTTAGCTATTTTAATACATCAAGTTAAAACTAAATTAAAATGAGAAATGCTGCCTTGGCAACTAAAAAAATTATTTCAGTTTTATTTCTACAACTATTTCTATTAATATATCAACTATAATAACCCTGCAGTAAATGGTAAAACTATTTGTGCTACAAACCAATGTGTTTATAATTAAGATAGTAAATTAAAATAATATAAGAAATACCAGTTTGCAATATCAAGCAACATTAACAGACTGTTTTTGTACAATTAAAATAACTAGAAGCCAGGAATATCATTAACTAAAATTAAAACTATTAAAAACATTTTTGCTAATTAAAAAAAGGCTAAAATAAAATATAAATATTAGATGAAAACTTAGCTAAATGAAAATTAGATATGTTGCCTTGGCAACTAACTCAAATAAGTTGAAGTTGAAGCACTAAAATTACTAACTGGAAAAAATAAAAACCAAAACTGAACTAAAACTTGGGGGAAAAAAACAAATAATAATATTTAAAAGGAAACAAAATCTAATAGAAATTACAAAAGCACACAATAAAATTCCCAAAAAAATTACTAAAATTAAATTGAAAAAAAAAAGAAGCTAATTTAACACATTAACCAAAAATACAGCAGTACATAATTAATACTAAAATAACACTGCTGGAAGCACATGACACTGGATGCCTCACACATTCATGTTACAAATGGCCACACCTGCTCTTACATTAAAAACAATGTGGACAAAGACCGAAGAGCTTTTGGGAGATGCATAGATTCAGAAGCAAGAGTCTCATATAGGCAAACTTATCAGTGTAAGGTCCACATTTAAACTTTTTCTTTACCGCCCACTTAGACGGCTCTAACCGACTTATTATGCAAAATGCACAGTGGCTGTGTGTTTTTCATGCCGTCTGAAGCCATACGCTCCTCACCAAGCCAGCGGCAGCAGCATGTCCTCCTGACCCATGTCCTGCACATACTGCAGTAACGGTCTGTACGGGTGGTACACGATCAGACAGCAGTCCTGAAACAAAACCAAACCAAAAATCCATAAACAGATGCCGAAAGCAAACATCCTAAAGAAGAAGAACCGATACCAACCATGAGCTCCAGTAAGTAGAACTCACACTCCAAGATCTGAGCAAAGAGAGAGAAGCATGAGTTCACTGCGAAATCGTCACACTGATGTGCTAACTAACACGTTATGTGCACTAATTATCATCTTTCCCATTACGATGATCCATAAACGTTCCAACAGACCTCTGAGATGTTTCCCATGGCGTGGTGTACCAAACAAATAACACTGTTATTATCACCAGCCTGAGACATGAGCTGCCAAAACCAACAGTCATTTATCACCATAATGAGACTTTCCTACGAAGGTGTCGTGAGTGTGAGGAATGTCACTCCTGAAACTTGGTGACACTTAAGACGTGACAGAAGGCTGCATCGTCACCCCACACACACACAATCTCAGCCTCTCGGCCAGCGTTTCCATCATATGAATCAGACAGTTACAAGAACTTATTATCTAGATCTCTAGTGACGCTGTCAGATTTCCAAAATCCTGATATGGAGCAAAGTCATTCTTTCCGCAGAAACTCTTCTCAGTAAGAGACCAACAACTTGGACTGCAGTATCAAGGCCATCTGGTACAACTCACACTCGCCTACATGCCAGATCAGCGTCTCATAAGTTTTCTGCTGTAGTAAAGCACAGACGTTTGACTCACGTGATTCATTCTGAAGGGAAACTCTTTTGGAAATGCATAAGAGAACCTCGTTTTCACTGTTGCAAAAAGAAAAAGAGATATTTATTCCATATTAGTATGAAAAGGTCACATGAGGAAGACAAGTTAGATGATCACCAAACACCAATGACTTGTACATATGGGTTCAGTCATTTTAAACACTTTCAAAACTGTTGCAACAGAGATGGAAATACAATTTTTAAATACATGAATTACGTTCCCATTGTTGTTGCCACAGATTTGGAAGTGCATTTTTCTGTTCTAAAGAAGGGGGTGTCCCAATACTTTTGTCTATATAGTGTATGTACAAGTCATTGGTGTTTGGTGATGAGTTTTTGGCTCAAGGTCTGCATTTACAGTCACACCAGAGGTGTTCAACTAGGATTAGGACTTGGTTTTATGCAGACCAGTCAAGTTCTTCCACACTGACTGAATCAATCATTTTCTTTTTGAACCTTGCCTTATACACAGAGGCATTGTCATGTTAGAATAGAAAAGGGTCCTGTCCAAACTGTTGCTATAATATTAGAAGCACACAATTTCCTAGAATATCATTATATGCTTTAACATTAAGATTTATACTCATGGAAATTACTAAAGTAGTCAAACCTGTTCATTAGAAGGGAGCGACCCAATACTTTTGGCAATATAGTGTATGTGTGTATATTTATACATACACATATAAATATACACAGTATACACATATATTTTGTAAACAAAATTTTATTTTGGATGCAATTAATCGATTTGACAGCACTTGATCTTGATTTAAGGATGTTTAGACATTTGTACTGGAAAACGAAAATACTATGGAAGATAATTATTTTTTTGCAGTGCATGCAACATTTCCTGCCATGACTTAATGATTTAAAGACTTTCTGCTGTTATTTTAGGCCTTCATTTGCGGAAGCGTGAATTAAGATTTTTAGGACCCACACTGTACTTTATATTAAACTCTGAATATCATAAGCACATAATATTCAAAAATGAATTTCTGCAGTAATATCTGATATTGTTTGATGAGTTTGTAAAATATAAATCACTTACACACAGACGTTGCTGCTGAAATAAGGCGTGTGTTCGAAACAACACCAAATTCCTGTAAAGGACAGAATTTGATTTCATTAAGATTTTAATTTATGCATCTTTCAGCAGAAATTGCCATATTGAGACTGTGTTTACCTCTACTTTAGAGGCCAGAAACACACATGTGGGGGCCATCAGCACAGGGTCTATGCTCTTCAGAGAGTACCTGGAAACAAGCCAGGAGCGTTCTTTTACTTTCATGCAAGTGTACTTGAAAAGGGCCATCAATCTAGAAGACGAGTATAAATTTTTACAGAGGAAGATAAGGCTGTAACCAAGGCAACAACCCGCTCACCTGGCATAGAAACGCTTAAAGTAGACAGTTGCCGTGGCGATGACCTGCTGCCTGAGTTTCAAGTGTTCCCCCAAGGCTTGAATCACTGCCACAAGATGACAAATTAAACTATTTAAAGCTTTTAAAGACCAGGTTAAAATATCCTTCAAAAAAATCCATCTTAAAATACAAAGCAGGTGAATTACACTTGACAATTTGCATTAATGCATTAATTCAGAACAGGCCCATATTCATATTAATAAACAATTGATCTCCAAACCATTAGCAAAAAATATCTGTAGCTTCCAATATTCCTCCTCTGTGAGGAACTTGAGATCTTTCTGTCTCTCCTTCATCAGATCCTGTTTGTCCAGAACCCACTGCAGACTGAAGAGAACAAACATCAGACACTTCAAATTGAGAAATCATAAAACAATAACATACAAATCAACACAGCGGCGTTATAGTGTATTTTTAATATACTCCTAACATCACTTCAAATCCAAACTTCATACAAGCATCAAAACATCACAATATTATACTAAATGAAAATCCTGAAATCAGTTAAAAAGATAAAAATGAACTCATGCCGTGAATAACACATATTTATGTTCATAATTGATAAATTCAATTTCTCTATGGTTTCTTCAGTGCAGAGCCACTAGCCAGCCGGCTAAAGCTAATAATCCAAATATTTATACTGTTCCGACCATAAAATACATTTATTCTAGTATCTATTCTTTATCCCGGCATTAACCGATATTTGGTAAATAGTTCGCTTTAATCTAGCAAATCCATGAATTTTAATGATTAATTTCTCTTACAGCTACGCAGCAACAGCAAAAGCTCTAGAAACTGCTTTAATGTTCTAGATTTATATCGTCAAACACGTCTCTACTTACTAATGTGAGCTCTGCCAGAAGTTCCCTGCCATCTTGAGGTGATTGAGGTAGAAAATAAGCCTTAATGTGATGTTAAAGTGTGTTAAGATAAAACGATACTCTGATCTAATCAGACGAGGAGCGCGACACAAAAAACACTCCGTAGAATTTCAATGTGTACATGAAACCGGTCCGGGAGGAAACACCTTTACGCATCAGTTCCGGACCGGGTCCTGCGCTCTTCTTGTTTTATACAAATAAACGTAGATCTGCTATTAAAAGGCATAATATAATATAATATAATATAAAAACTATTTTTTTATAATTGCTGTAGATAATATAATTGTATACTGTTGTTGTTGTTTTGTTGTTGTTATTTTATTATATAAAACTATATAATACAAGATATAGCTCATGATATAAAATACCTCATCGTGATATAAAAAGTATTGTAAATAATATTATATTATATTAATAAGTTAATAAGTAAAAGTTTATATGAAAGTGTAACCAACTTGAAAATAATATAATATAAATAACTCATATTACATAATTATTGTACTATTATAATAGAATAGAAAAGAATAGAATAGAATAGAATAAATAATCCAAGTTCATATGAAAATGAGAAAGATGATAATCAGTTTTAAATAATATATAGAATATAATACAATATTACATAACATATTTTTATAAAAAGAGCCATATTATAAAAATATTGTAAATAATATAATTTTACTGTATTATTTTTATTATTATTAAACTATTTAAATGTAACAAATAATATCTCATGTCACTTTGTTAAGATGCTATATGCAGGCCTATATAATAATTATAGTGCTATTTATTTATGGGTTTGTTTGCTTGTTTGTTACAATGACTCTATAACGATTATAATTATCTATACCAGCATGCCCTTCTTTAATACGGTAGGCTACTTTCAGTCTCCAAGGTTTAGTGCAGAGAATTTCATTAATGAGGCTCTCAGGCTTGCCATCTTCATCAGGAAAGCTCACTCGCCTATTTTTAGCGCGGTGCATCTCTTCGCGGTGGCCCGTCAGATAGCTGACTCTGTGTCAGACTGAGGTTTGACATTCCTCCTCCGGACAGGACAGCAGGTATAAAGCCCCGTCTTCAGTGAACGGGACACAGCGCTTCTGTAGAGGAACCACCAGCTTCACCATGAGTCACAGCCCAGAAAGGATGTCTTCTTACCGCCGTCACTTCGAGGGTGGCCTGACCTCCTCTTCCACGCTTCAGGTGCGGGTCTCCAGCCCTTCGCCCACCCGAGGAGCTGTGCGCCACCGCTCCGCCAGCTACAACCGCAGGGCGCTCTCCGGATCCCGCAAATCACGCATGACCAGGTAAGCCTCATAATAAAGTAAAGGCTATCATCACTTATTTTATTTCAGCTATAACATTTCTCATTTTTGCTTACTTTACGTCTAAGTAAATATAACTAGCCTAAAGGTTAAAAAAATGTGGATATTTAAAAAAAAGTAATAAAAATTACAACAAAAAAAAACGCAACAAAGTTTCAAAAATTTTAACTAAAATTAAAATGAAAACAGAAAATGTAGAAATAAAATCTAATTCACAATATTAACAAAAACTATCGCGTATCAATATATAATATATCATATGTGACCCTGGACCACAAAACCAGCCTTTAATAGCACGGGTATATGTTTTTCTCAAAGTTTAGATTTTTTTGTACCCTCAGATTCCAGATTTTCAAATAACCTGTTTGTATCTCGGCCAAATATTGTCCTGTCCTAACAAACCATACATCAATGGAAAGCTTATTTATTCAGCTTTCAGATCATGTATAAATCTCAATTTCGAAAAATTGACCCTTATGACTGGTTTGGTGGTCCAGGGTCACATATATGCATAAGCATATCAATGATACTAAAACAACAATATACTATGCTATAATAATATAATATAATATAACAATATAATATATATATATATATAATATATATATATATATATATATATATATATATATATATATATATATTGGTTATTATCATAAACTAAAATTATAAGCATTAAAAAACATATTCATTACATTAAATAACATAAAAATTAATTTAAATTAAAAAATAATAAAATTTATCTTATTTTAGCTAGCTGCCTGGGTAACAATTCTCATTTTTTTTTAGTTTACGTTGAAGTAGTAAAATAACTAAAACTAAATAAACTAACACTAAAAATTAAAACTTATAGACTTTTTTTTTAAGTACTAAAAATGACAAAAACACAAAATAACTAAAACTTTGACTAAACAGACAAAGCTGAAAATGTAAAAATAAAATTCAAATAATTATGATCTAATTCAGAATGATCAAAAATAGTATATCAATGATATTACAATAACACTGGCTAAAATAGACTAAAATATAATAATAATAATAATAATAATAATAATAATTTATTCCATTATTGTTATATTTAATCATTCATTTTGTCAAATATCTTGTATTTTGTATTACTTTCTATTATTAATATGAAAAGAAATATTTACAATAATAAGCCTTGTAAATATATGTTTTGTGTCCTTGTACAGCAGTGTGAGTATGGGAACGCTGTGTCTGGGCATGGGTTTGGGGGTTGCTGGAGGCGCAGTGGATCTGGACACTGCAGCCGCTGAGAACCAGGCTTTCCTCAGCACACGCAGCAGCGAGAGAAAGGAGATGGTCGCCCTCAATGACCGCCTGGCTGTATACATCGAGAAGGTAAGACACTTCTCCATCTTCTCCTTTAGCTTTCCCATTTAGATGACCAGCCTGTGAGTTTGAGTGTGCTTGTTCCAGGTGCGCTCTCTGGAGCAGAGCAACAAGCTGCTGGAGGTAGAAATTGATGGCATCAAGGGCCACCATGTGAAGCCGTCCGGTCTGCGACTGCTCTATGAGGACCAGCTGAGGGAGCTGAGGAGGATTGCTGACCAGATGAAAGTCCAGCGGGTGAGGGATGACCACAGGGCCATTATGACTAACTCGCTTACACATTTAGACCATAACTTGATCATAACTTGCTCATTTCTACCTTTGCTTTTGTAGGATCTGGCAGTAGCAGCAAAGGATGCCATGGCAGGTCAGCTAGAAATGCTGAAGGTGAAATACGAGGAGGCTGTGGAGGCCAGGAAAAAGGCAGAGCTTGAAATTGAAGCCTTCAGACCGGTAAGGTCCAACTTAACACAGAAAGTGTAACATCACTTGGTTTTACACAATGGCTGGGGCTCAAACTCCCTCTGTCTACTAGGATGTGGATGCAGCCACATCCGCCCGAATTGCCTTGGAAAAACGACTGGAAAACCTGGAAGTGGAGCTTGAGTTCATGCAGAGGATTCACAAAAAGGTGCATTTCAATATAATATTATTTCATATTATAAATATCATCAAATTATTATAAATATATAATATAACATAATATAACATAATGAAAAATTAAATGATAAGTCATGGCAACATATGTTTTTCCATTACCAATATAATTTTAGTTGAATTTATTTTTGTTAAAAACTTGAGCCAGCAACGTTTTTTTCCAGTGTGCCAATTGTAAAATTTTTGTTGTTAAATGTGCTAGTAATATAATCAATGTTATAAAAATAGAGAATATTGTTGAATTGCTATGTGATTTTACTGTCAATCACTGGGTATTTCATTGCATTACTATGGTGAATAATTAAAAGTTTTGATTTCTCTACATTTTCTGTATGTCAGGAAATCGAGGAGCTGATGGCTCAGATTTATGGATCTGTGGCTAAAGTAGATGTGGCCTTCTCTTTGCCTGATCTGGCGTCCGCCCTCAAACAGATCCAGGCTCAATATGATAGTATTGCCGCCCAAAACCTGCAGGTAATCAGGACGGGACAAAAATAAAACAAATATACTAAACTGCTTTGCTCACATATGCTCATGTTTTTCCTGATCGGTGTTCACTAGGAGATGGACGCTTGGTATAAAGCCAAGTTTCAAGATCTAAACCAAGCAACATCACGGCACGTGGAAACAGCGAGAAGCGTCAGAGAGGAAATCACAGCTTACAAGAGAGAGGTGTGGGAAATGGACAGTTGTCCTGTCCTGTGCCTCATTTAACAAAAGCACCAAACTGTACAGCCTTATAAACATAATGCTTGTGTGTTTTCAGATTCAGAATAAACAGAGAGAACTGGACGCTCTTAAAAACAGGAATGAAGCACTGCTGCTCCAGATGAAGGAAGCACAGGAGAGATACAAGAAAGAGAAGGAGGAGCTACAGGTAAAGCCACGCCCCTTCAATGTAGAGGGAACGTGTCACATTGGCTGCGTCCAAAATCACATACTAAGTATGTACTTCTTTTGAAAAGTAATTACTTGACAACTGTTAAAAATCACATTATATATGTAGTATAAATGTAGTCTGGACCTACCGGCGTAGTTTTGTTGCTACACTTTTCACAAATCCTCTTCTGTAGACTAATGGATAGTAAATAGTGGATAGATACTGGATGGAGAGTAACTATAGCTTTTTAATATAATTGTTTATGCATAAATTATTGATTGTTTGTACTGTGTTATGTGAGTTGTATTGTGTACTGGCCAGGTCATGATGTCCAAGATGAATTTCTCAGAAATGGGACAATGAAGTATATTCTATTCTATTCTATTCTACTGTAAAGTGTCCATCATATGTGCACATCAGAATATCGATGGACATTTTAGGTCATCCAGCTACATTTTTTCTACTGTTTTATGAATGTTGTAAATTCAGAAATACTATTCTTTTCACTTACTATTTAATAGGTGATTTCAAATGCAGCCAATCAAATTGATCAACTATAGATTTTCTAAGGCAGAATATCATTGAGACCCAGGGTTGGCACTTTTTTGTAAAAACTTTTGTAAAATTGAGTTGATTTGAAGATCTCACTAAATCATGTGTCACAGAGCCGTATCGAGACTCTAAAGGAGGAACTGAAGTCTATTAAGGGGAAGATTGCACTTCTGCTGAGAGAATATCAGGATCTGCTCAACGTTAAGATGTCGCTGGAGATCGAAATCACCACATACAGGTACTGCAGGGCTGCTATCACACCACATCACCTTGAACAAGCAATACATAATATCTCGCAATTTAGACTTTTTTTAAGACGTAAACTCATGGAAATAACCTCAGAGTTCCAAGACAAAAACTCTCAATTCTAAGAAAAAGTCAGAATTGTGATATTTTTTTTTGCAATTCTGAGTTCACATTTCACAATGCTGACTTTTTCCCTCTCATAATTCTGAGTTTATATCTCACAATTCTGTTTTATTCCCACCATGGAATTAAAAAATGAAAAAGATAATTGTGATTTTTTAATATCACAATTCTTTTTTCTCGCAATTGCAAGCTCATATCTCATAATTCCGACTTTTCTTCTCAGGACTACAAGTTTAAATCTAGGAATTCTGTATTTACACTCTTAAAAATAAAGGTGCGATGCCATAGAAGAACCATTTTTGGTTCCACAAAGAACCATTCAGTCAAAGGTTCTCTGAAGAACCATCTCTTTCTTACCTTTTAATAATCTGAAGAACTTTCGTTCGCCACAAAGAACCTTCTGTGAAACAGAAAGGTTCTTCAGATGTTAACGGTTCTTTATGGAACCATTTAGACGAAAAGGTTCTTCTATGGCATCGTGAAGCACCTTTACTTTTAAGAGTGTACATGTCACAGTTCTGGGGGGTTTTTTTTTTTCCATGAAATAAAAAAATAAAAAAGGTAATTACAACTTTTTATGTCACAATTCCAACTTTTCTCCTGCAAATTGCAAGTTTCTGACTTTTTGTCCCCCTCAGAACTGCAAGTTCATTTCCCACAATTCTGACTTTTTTCTCAAAATTGTGGGAAAAAATTTTGAATTGTGAAATAAGAGTTACAATTACCTTTTTTATCCCATGGTACACTGTAAAAAATTACCGTGATTTTAACAGTAAAAAACTGTGAAAATGCTACAGTAAAAACCTGTTAAATGGTTAATGGTAAGTTCCTGTAAAATTTACAGGGAAAAACCGTAAACTGACATTCCCAGAATTCCCTGCGTTGCATTTCAAATTTTGTTTGAATTTGATGTTTTTTCTTTGAAATAACTATGTTTCTTCTTAGTTTTTTCTTATCAGTTATGTTTATTAGGGTTGTATTTTACATCTAATGTTGTTAAATTAATGTTTATTGCATATTTCAGTTTAATGAGTCTCACCATGATGGTGTTTAGTGCTTGTGTGAATGACACTGTGCACCTTCTATATATGCTATTATTTAAAAGCTGCTTGTGATGGGCATTGGTTCATCATGTGACTTTCTCATTGCCACCTGCATTTGGTGGTTATCAATGTATTTCAAAGATACAAAACAGATTTCAGTACTTCAATAGGTTGGTATGTTAACATATCAGTTAATGAAATTACGGTATTTAACTGTAAATTTAAGCTAAAACTGTAAAACCTAAAATGTTTTTACCATATTTTTTATGGTAGAATTCCAGCAACCACAGCTGCCGGATTTTTACCATAAATTTCACGGAATTTTTTTTTGACAGTGTAGAAATAGGCTTCCATAAACACTTTTCCATATACACATAGTTCCAAATTCTTGGCAACTATACCCATGTCTAACTCTGTTTGATTTGCCTGTGGTTTTGCAGGAAGCTGATAGAGGGAGAAGACAGTCGCTTATCCAGTATGGTGAGCGGTCTGTCTCTCATGAGCGTGAGCGCTGGAACGGTCAGCAGTGTTTTCGGGGCGGCAGCAGCCCACAGTGGAGCGCTGAGCTCAGCCGCCTCTGAGAAGATGCTCTCCAGCAGCACAACAGTCGACCACAACCATCACGAGTCTGTGGAGGAGTTCACTCACGAGCAGGCTGTGGAGATGACGGAGAGGAAGACCGTCCTCATTAGGTACAAGTACACTGCTCCAACACAATATTACAAAACAAAACAATACTTTTTTCAAGTTAATATTTTAAAAGTCATGCATAAATGTTTCTTAATGTTGTTGTAGAAGCTAATGCCCATTTCTCTTTGGTTGCAGAACAGTTAAGACAGATGAGGACACGTTTCAAAGAGACACGCAAGAACGTACCATCACTATCACTGGTGCTGCAGATGAGAACGATTGAATTAGACCCTTGAATTAGAGTTATGAGATCTCACTCCAAACCTCCGTATCAAAGTTTATTCAGAGATGTTGTTGCTCAGATCTCACATTCCATTATCAAAACCTGTGACAAACCAAACGTCACAAAAAGTCTTGCTACCTACTTTGTGCTTTGACTAAACTGCTGTAACTGGGTGTATTAAGCGTTTAACCATGTGTCAACTGATTCAAGTCAAATAAAGTTTGATTGCATAGCAGCAGTGCCTGATGTTGTTTTAGTGCAGTTTTTCTGGCTGAAGTGCATGTATGGCATACTCAGAGAAGCAACGCTTTCATATAGCAAAAAAAATTGATTTTTTAACAGGAAATATCAGATAGATGAAACCACCAAAATGATGGTGATAAAATATTTATTTGATTTTCTAAGTACCCATGTAGTAAATTTATAGCAAAAAAAAACATTGGTATAAAATCGCATAATGTTACATACAATCCAGTATGCTTTACATGAGTTCTAATTCACCAAATCTCTATTTTATTTAGTACAGTAAGGTTTTTATTAGAGATCTGCCCAATATTGATTGCACATACACTACTATTCAAAAGTTTGGAGTAATTAGTTTTTGGTTTGTTTTTTAGAGAAATTAATATTTTACTCAGTAAGGATGCATTTAAATTGATTTATATTTCAAGTAAATGCTGTTATTTTGAACTTTCTTTTCATCATAGAATCCTGGAAAAAAATTGATAATAATCAGAAATGTTTCTTGAGCAGCAAATCAGCATAGTAAAATGATTTCTGAAGGATCATGTTGATGCTGAAAATTCAGCTTTGACATCACAGGAATAAATTACATATTAAAATAGATTCAAATAGAACAATATTTAAATTGTACCAATATTTCACAATATTGCTGTTTGTACTGTATTTTTATCAAATAAATGCAGCCTTGGTGAGCATAACAGACTTATTTCAAAAACATTTAAATATCTTACCCCAAACTATTGAATGATATTTTCTTCTATAATCAAAATGGTAGGTAAAATTGACAAAAAAAAAAAAAAAAACCCGCAAAACTCGATTTTGCTCTAATGAAATGAATGTAAACAAAGGTTCAAACAGATCACGGTTTAACATACTCATACACTTCCATTTAGAAAGATTGTTGGTCATTCATACAGTACAAAGAGTAAACTATTAACATTCGTCATCTGCCAAAACATTCAAAATATTTGTTCGTGCAACAGATACTAGTTTACTGTACATTTACAGTATTTATACATTTCACTAGATGGATTCAGACTGACTGCTTGCATGAATGTTTGATTAGTGTAAAGGTTTTGGTTCATCTCCGACTCCTCCGGCGAGACGATAGACAGCCAGACTGACCTCATGAGCCAGACTATCAGCACTTTCCTGCACATAAACACAGAAAAAGTTGCAATTACAATTGAATATATTGCGACATATAAGAGAAAACGAGCATAATGATCATGTGCACCTGTGTGTCAGCCTCAGCATAGACCCTGACCACATCTTCAGTTCCAGACGGTCTAACGAAAGACCGGGCTTTTTTGTATTTCTTTACAAGCGAGTCGATGGCGTCCTGTAGACCCTCTGGAGTCACGGCTTTCCTTTCTGCATCTGTCGTATCTATAACACGCCGGTCTGACACCTGCAGAGTACAACAGTTAAATATACATACATACACTCAAACAGCTCACAGACACACACAAGCACACACCGTGACTTTAAGTTGGCGGTTGGGCAGGTCTGTGTAAATTGCGTCCCAGTCTTGCACAGACATCCCTCGGATGGCCAACACTGCTTCAATCACTAGCATATCCGAGATTGCGTCTCCCACCGTCTGCAGAAGAGAGAAAGGGAGTTAAATAGTTTGAATAACTGAATAGTTTAAATAAGACATCTGATGATCTAGTTTGATGGTGTTTGTGTTTGTCTATACCTGGTTGATCAGATTGATTGTGCTCTCCAGGAGTTTCACCGCTCGTTTTCTCTCATCGTTTGCGTTCGAGTCTTTCACCAGCTCCTGAATCTGTTTCTGTGCCGCTTTGCTAAACAAAACCTGCAACATACCAGCAAAAAACACTGGTTACAGTGTACTAACAAACTCAAAAATCACAGATTTTAAAGTCTCTAAACTGCAAAGTTAGATCAAAAGTTTGATTGAATGGGCCAATCACATAAACATGCAGAATTGTTGTTGAACTAACTTGCACAATGAAAAGACATTTGACCATCAGAGAAACTAAATCAAACATGAAGGAGATGCTAAACTTTAAAAAAAAAGTTTAAAAGCATTTCAACTTCATTCAAATGAGACACAGCACAGTTTGCATTGTCATGGAAAAACGAAGCATAGTTGAACATTTGAATAACAACAGCATGACATATATATCCAAGTCCTCACATTATCTGCAGGGTCAAAATAATTTACAATTCAAAATTTAAACTTTAAAATTCAAAATGTAAATTGAGAAAGATAAAATGTCAAATTCAAACTTCAATATGCAAAATTTTTAAATAATTTCAAATATAAAATTTTGAAACAGTTTAAAATTTGAAATGTAAAAATTTTAATTCAAAATGTAAAAACGTAAAATTTTACGTTAAATTCAAAATATAAAATTTTAAATATAAAATGTAAAGTTCTAAATTCAAAATCGAGTGTTGCTGCCATTTTTGAATTTACAAATCAAAACCCCTCAACCAACTTGTATACTTTTGTATCGTATATTTATATTGTATATTTTTGAGTGCTTTTTTCTGCCTTATTTATCAAATGTAATTATTTTGCAGTGAACTCACAGTTCCATGTCCATTAGCTTCAAAATACACCCCAATATCATATTCCTGTGCCGCATGATGTAGGTGCTTCACTCCAGTTTTCGTACAGCATACAGCGACCTGTGGAGACGTCAAAGCTCACATTAATATCTCATAAACACAGTTTATGCATGAATAGGGGCATACAATAGTAAAAGGAGATATTTTATAGACCATCACCTTCATGACGTCCTCCAAGTAGCGAGTTGAGCTCCCATTAGCATATGCTGTCTGAACAACAGCAATCTGTAGGTTCAACCCTGCCTGAACACACACACAGATGAAATTAATATCTGAATTCATATTTGGATGTGGTCATTTTCATTATAGGCCATGTTTGTGTGTGTAGAACCTGTGTGAGCAGCTCTTTGAGGTACGTGCTGATGAGAGTAGCGATCTTGTCTCCGTCCAGCAGATGGAAGCAGCCTTTAGAGTCGGTGTAATAGTAAACAATGCGATCGGCATCACCATCGAACGAGCAGCAGCGTTCACCTACTCCCATATTCATACCTGGAGAGGAAAAAGTGAGAGATTTCTCAGATAATTCTATATGAAAGAATGATGTGCACTACTGGTCAAACGTTTGGAATAATTACGATTTTTTAATAATTTTAAAAGAAGTCTAATATGCTCACCAAGGCTGCATTTATTTGATCAAAATACAGACTGAAATATTGTTACATATTATTAGAATTTAAAATAGCAGTTTTCTGTTTTAATATATTCTAAAATCTAATTAATTCCTATGATCAAAGCTGAATTTTCAGCATCATTGCTCCAGTCTTCAGTGTCACATGATCCTTCAGAAATCATATTAATATGCTGATTTGCTGCTCAAGAAACATTTCTTATCATTTGTATATATTGAAAACAATTTTTGCTGCTTAAAGATTTTGTGGAAAATGTGATACACTACCATTCAGAAGTTTGGCATAGGTAAGATTTTTAAAAAATTAATATCTATTAAATAAATTAAGCAGTGAAGCACTAAATTGATAAAAGTGAAAGTAAAGATATTTATAATGTTACAATGTTACAAACGTATAATTCAAATAAATGCTGTTCTTTCAAACATTCTATTCAATAAAGTATCCTAAAAAATGTAAAACAAAAATATTACAAAGCAAAAACATTTTCAACATTGATAATATAGACACAATTCAGCATATTAGAATGATTTCTGAAGGATCATGTGACACTGAAGACTGGAGTAACGATGCTGAAAATTCAGCTTTTCATCACAGGAATAAATTAGAAAACAGTCCTATTAAACTGTAATAACATTGCACAAGATGATTTTTATACTGCATTTTTGGCCAAATAAATATAGCCTTGGTGAGCATTAAAAATCATTTTCAAAAAAATCAGAATTATTCCACACTTTTGACCAGTAGTGTAGTGTTTTTCAAGGCTTCTATCATTATATCATAAAAGAAACTATCTTGGTTAATACAAACACAAATATTACACCATCTTCATATGAAAGGGTTTTTCCCTGCTGGGATCAGAGGTGACACACCTTGAGGCGCATTCTGCTGGACTTTGACGTAATCTGCTCCACACATGTGGTTGAGTTTCCCACTACTGCCATCATTCGAAAGCACCACCTGCAGTTCGGAGCGAAGAAACGCCTCCATTTCTCTCATCTTCAATGCGCCGATGCCGTTGGCTCCATCCACCAGAAGCCTCTTCTGATCATCGGTGCGGTTTGAGGCCTTTGAAATACAAACAGAGAAGCAATTAACGCTAGAAATAATCAGCATCATTAATGCTTGCTGTTTTTATGTCTCGCTTACGTTCTGGGTGAGCTGAAGGAAAGCCTGTGAGAGTTTTTGGTAGTAGCCCTCAACAGTGGGACTGCCATAGGAGCCATGCGTGTTGCAACAGCACACCATATAATGCAGCTGGGGAGTGGTGACCAGACCATAGTCTTAAAGAGAAACACACACCCATCAGTCTGTCACAATATAATCAACAGTGCAATTCATCAACCTTTGTACTGTCATAACAAGCTGTACATATAATCTAAAAAATAATGCAAATGCAAGACAACTTTAAAGGCACTTTTAAGCAAAATAATCAAGGTTAATAAATTCAAGTTTTGCCATCCATAACCACACACCATGAGTTTTGCTGCCCAAACTGGAAACGCCATCCAATACAGCCTGAGAGAGACTAGCACTGCTCGGTCTGAAGAAAACAAACACAGAGAAATACAACACTACACTTCAATAATGCATTTTATACATTACATACAACCAATTTACATGCTACAGATGAGTGCAACAGGGAATGTAAATCAATGAACAACAACCAACATATTATTTATCAAATTATGTGCTTTAAAATTTGGTGACTGTTTTTTTTTCTTGTTGCAGAATAAAATAATATTTTTCTTGTTTACAATACAAAGTTGTATGTACCTCATAAATCATGCTTTGTAAGAAAGTGTTGGATAATAAAAAACATTTTGAATTTTTTTGTGATCTCAAAACTCCACAGATAATTTATAAAACACATTAATTTACTTTTTGCTTTTTAACATTTACTATAATTTTTTTTACATATTAATTTAATTTACAAATGAATTCAGAGGCTCTTTATAAAAAAATAAGTGCAAAAACAAATATAAAATATAGATCTATTTCTAAAGCGGTGTGAAACTTCTGTAACTTTTCATTATATATGAAAGTTGTCTTAACTGTTTTTCTATAAATTTCTGCGCAATTTTTGTTTAAATCCAGTAGTGAAAGTGATGCTTATTAGATTTTT
This sequence comes from Tor tambroides, assembly GCA_021397915.2. Classification (NCBI taxonomy): domain Eukaryota; kingdom Metazoa; phylum Chordata; class Actinopteri; order Cypriniformes; family Cyprinidae; genus Tor; species Tor tambroides. The sequence continues at coordinate 46,256 of JAFVLL020015289.1, forward strand.
AATGAAAAAAAGGTATGCATAATAAACTACAGCTTCAACTTGCACCTTTTTTAGTTAATATGTATAACTATGCATTTTTACTATGGAAATGTGTATATAAAATAAATTGTGATGAATATGATGATAACAATCAACTACACTGGCTGTTCAATCACATTTTCAGCCTGTGAAACCTCTGTTGGCCGTTTCTGACTTGATCTACTGGCTTAGCCACTATGGAGTCTACAGGTTTGGTAACTTCTCTCTTTATGTACTTAAGCTTTCAATTTGAACATTTGTTAACCTTGCTGCTGTGTAAACAGAAGCCAGGCTACCTGGTGTCTTTGCCGACGTAGACGCTTGCCGGCTCGCTCATGTCGATGTCCTCTTTCTCAATAACGTCCTTCAGTTCTTTGAGAAGAGAGTCCTGCTCGGCGTTAGCGAGTTGTGTGGCGTATCCCTCCCACACCGCTGTCACCATCTCCCCCATGGGGTCAATAACCTTCACCCCATTGTCTTCCTAAAAATGATGACGAGAACATTGCAGGAACGTCCTCGGAAAGTGAAAAGCACTGCACTATTCTATTGTTATGACAGTAAATGTGGACACAGATGGGTGCGTTTCTTACTTCTGGGTTATGAGAGGCTGTCACCATGACTCCAATGGTGGATTTGGTCTTTTTGGACCTCAAAGTTGCCAAAAGCCCCATGCGAAACATGATGTGATCCAGATGTTTGGCATGAGTGCGGAATCCAGCTGTGCCATACTGCAACGTCAGGCCCTCCGGCTTCGGATGCAGCTTGGATTTTTGAGATACTTCCTCAAACTGAGCCATCTCTGAAAATAAACACATAAACAACTTAGCTTGATTCATTTATTTTGATTCAGTTATATTCTTTACAACATGATCATCCACTATGACTCACATTAAACCACTGCACATAAGAATTAGTATATAAAAATTCATTAAAAATGACTATAAAAACCCCAAGCAGTTTGTGATTTATGATGCCCATATATGCAATAACCAAAACAATAATTAATAAACCAATCCCAAGATAAACAACAATTAGCAATTTTGACTTTCCAAGTAAAGTTTGATTTTTTTAAGAATTATAAATTGTAGTAATTTAATTCAATTATTACAATCACTTTAATAATTTCTTTCAGTCTGAAATGAATGAAAGAAACTCCTAATCACACAACTGCACACATTATCCGGACTTGCAAACGAAAACAAAACATATGCAAACTAATTGCAACTGTTTTTGCCATTAAATCATTTTAATATGAACACAGCTGATGAAGTTTATACTCACTCTGCTGTTTCTGCGAGTGAAGGGCGTGCGCGCGGCACTTCCTACTTCCCGGATTACGTGGATACAGTGACGCACGTCGCCACGCCCCCTTTCCTGACGTACTCAGGAACTTGGTGCATATTTTAATCAAATCAGTTTACGGATCAAAGTCTAATTATATTAAAGGCTTGCAGTGTGTGCTAACTGAGAATTTTCATTGTTATTCCTGAAATACTTATATTTAGAGGATTTAAAAATAACAATAAATATTAATAAGATTTCTAATCACAGTTATAATCATGATTGTTAATTATATAAATATTATAATGAATTCTTTATTTCAGCAAACTCAGTTACATCAGATTTTAATTAATTGATTTAATGTTTTTATCTTCAAGAACATTTTTTCTGACTTGTACTAGTGAGGAAGTATTTTTTATATATACTTTTTCAGTCCTAAATTTTTATTTTTTTTTGGTTCATTATCAGCTGTGTAAACATGTTCCATAAACATGTTGCTGCAGATGTTCTAACTCTGTTCCCATTTCACTATTGAGGAACGGCTTCTCAGATGCCCCTGCACCATTTATGCCTGTCATTCTTTAACAAACTTCGTGCTTTTCAAGGCACATAGTGTACAACAGAACACAATAGAGACCCTTCACGGTTCAAAAGAGATTTAACACACATGTCTGATGTCTGACAAAATGAAGTATAGACAGCCAGACACAGAACAAGGAGAGAGAGAAAGTCAGTGGCCCCTGGCCAATAACAGTTTACTGCTAAGCTCCATCTCAGCGAGGACTGACCCTCACACACACAAACTAACACTGACTATAGCATGTGCTGAAAGAGCTTTCAATAATCTGTGTTTCAGACTTGACAAAACCGCTCTTGGATTCTTATGCACTCTCTGTAGTCAACTTTTGTTTGTTTTTATGTTGCTGCTGCAGAAAAGTGAACTTTGCAGCTGCTTCAACAAGAAGAGGAGGTCCTCATGATAGATTCCTGCATCCTGCTGTGCACACTGTACCTACACTCACACACACACACACAGCACAATGGCACATGGCTTTCCCTGTCTAAAAGGCTTTAATTACTGGTGTTGATGAATCTGCAGAAGACTGCTGGCTTTGTTTCTGAGCCTGAGCTCTGAGCTGGATGGTGAGTCTCCAGGGTTACTCTGCATGAAAAGAGCTACAAAACAAGCTGCATAAAGAGGAAAGGAAAAAAGTTTACTGGTCGCACTATTTACTACTTCTGACCGGTGAGTAGAACAAATGATTGACGGGTCTCAGATTGTTCTTAAATGAAGATTTGCATTTGTATTTGAAATATTTACTATGTTTACCAAATCTGATTTAATAATGTCTTTATGAGTAAAAAAATAAAGTTTCTTTATTGGCATCTGTGGTTCCATGCAGAACATTTAACACCCATGGAAACTTTCTATTTCACAACCCAGCTAACAATAGAATGTTTTGTTAATGTTCCAATTAAGTTATGAAAACATTATTTCTAAATGTTCTCTGAACATTCAAAGCATCTAGATTTTTAAATGTTTTATGACTTTTTTTTTACACATCATTTTGCAAACATTATGGTAATGTTACTGTAAAATGTTCTCTGTTCAGTAGTAAAACGTAAAAAGCATCAGACAAATTAAAACTTTTGAGAAATAAAGTTCCAAGAACAATTCATAAATTACATTATTGTGCAAATGTTTTGAGACAACACTCTTTAAAAATAATGGTTCTTTTTTGGCATCAATGGTTCCATGAAGAACCTTTAACATCCAAGTGGAAAAAAGGATCTTTAGCGTGGAAAAAGGTTTTTTTTTTAGATTTTAACGTTCTTCGCACTAAGAAAGAAGGGTTCTTTTAAGATGTACTCACTGAAAGATTTTTTGGGGAACCAGAATGGTTCTTCTATGGCATTGCTGTGAAAACCCTCTTTTGGAGCCTTTTTGGAAGTCTGAACGAATGTTCTATGAAAGAATGATGTAGAACGTTTGTTCAAACAGAATGTTAGTCAAAGAATGTTCCCTGTTAGAATCTTCATAGTGGAAATGGTTCTTTAGATTTTTCAAATGTTCTTCACTCTAAGAAAAAATGCTTCTTTTAACTGTTCATTGAAAGGTTATTTAGGGAACCAAAAATGGTTCTTCTGTAAGAAACCCCCTTTTGGAGCCTTTAGTTTTTGATGGACATCACTCTTCTTTCAAAGTTTTTCATGTGTTTTGGTGATTGTTTACTTTGTGAAGATCTAAATCAGCCACTGAGAGATGAGGGTCACTAAAAGAGAGTCGGCCGCTGATAAAGTGTCAGATGAAGGTACTGAAAAAACAGCGAAAGACGACACAGTTCATCTCAGGAGGAGGATAGGCCTGCTGCCGTCTATTTCCTTCGTCATCGGCACTGTGGTGGGCAGCGGCATCTTCATCGCCCCCAAAGGCGTGTTGATGAATTCGGGCAGTGTGGGATTTTCCCTGCTGGTCTGGACTCTGTGTGGCATCCTCTCCACTTTTGGTGAGGAACATCTTTAGTGCTTATACACTACTGGTCAAAAGTTTGGAATAATGTTGAAGCTCAACCAAGGCTGCATTCATTAGAGCAAAATGTTGTAAAAACAGTAATATTGTGAATTATTAATTACATTTAAAATAACTGTTTTGCTTTAATATACACTCTAAAAAATGCTGGGTTAAATACAACCCAGTGCTGGGTAAATATCGGACAGAACACATGCTGGGTTGTTTTCAACCAACAGTTGGGTTAATTGTTTAACCCAACCTTCTGGGCAGTAACCCAACCCGCTGGGTCCAAACAACCCAATCGCTGGGTTCGTCCATATTTTACCCAGCGCTGGGATGTATTTAACCCAGCATTTTTTAGAGTGTATATTAAAGCAAAACAGTTATTTTAAATGTAATTAATAATTCACAATATTACTGTTTTTACAACATTTTGCTCTAATGAATGCAGCCTTGTCATTTATTCCTGAGATGCCAAGCTGAATTTTAAGCATCATTACTCCTGTCTTCAGTGTCATGTGATCCTTCAGAAATTCTGATCATTTTATCAACATCAGTGTTGAAAACAGTTTTTGCTGCTTAATATTTTACACTACTATTCAAAAGTTTGGGATAAGTAAGATTTACAAGACAAATAGGCCTAATACTTTTATTTAGAAAGGACGCATTAAATTGATCAAAAGTGGCAGTAAGATAGGCTATTTATAATGATACAAAATATTTCTGTTTCAAATAAATGTTGAAAAAAGTATCTGTCAGGGTTATGTCTTGTTTAGATTTTTGTTCTTGCCTCTTGATTTCATGTTTACTCTTTTAGTTTAGTCTTTAACATCACTTAGTTACTTTCCTTAGTTACTGATTACGTTCACCTGGTTACGTTCATGAAAATTCTCTCATCATCATCTACTCACCCTCAAGCTGTTCCAAACTTGTCTCATGCTGAAAACAAAAAAAGATATTTTGAAGAATAATGGTAACCAAATAGCTGACAGTAGCCATTCAACTGTATATAGTATATAGAAGCAAATGGGTACCGTCAACGCTTTGTTTGACAACATTCTTCAAAATATCATTTTTTTTGTGTTCAAAAAATAACTATTAATCCAAGTTGAGTCCATTTTTTTGACATATAGCATGTTCTCCTCAGGTGCTTTATGCTATGCTGAGCTGGGCACGAGCTTTAGAAAATCAGGCGGTCATTACACTTACCTGTTGGAGACCCTGGGGCCCCTGCCTGCTTTCCTGCGACTGTGGACTGAGCTCATATTTGTCAGGTGTGTGTGCATGCAGTCAGTGTTTGTCTTTCACTGTGTTCACTGAATTGTAAGTGTGTCCAATCAATCATAATGTCATTTCAGAGCTGCAGTGGCCACGTACGTGTCTCTAGCTTTTGGCCAGTATGTAGTGGAACCGTTATTCATGCCGTGTGCTGCTCCAACAGCTCTAGTCAAACTCGTCAGCATGCTGGGAGTCAGTGAGTGATGTTACTTTATTGATTACTTTAGTCTAAACATCTAAATCTGTCAAAAAACGTCAAATTATGTTTTAAAACGATTAACTGTTCTGCCTAGCGTTCGTGGTGGCAGTGAACTGCTGGAGTGTGTCATTGGCAGCTCGTACACAGGTCTTGCTGACCTTCATCAAGATGTTTGCTCTGATTCTGATCATCATCCCAGGCATCATGGCTCTGGTCAATGGTAAGAGACACATGCTGATTTATCTGCTGCAATACAGTATTCATTTAGGATTATTCTGGAATGTTTTCAAACAAAACATACATTCATTTTACTTCCATAAACCTGTGTGAGAAATTGAAAAGGGGCTAAGTTTTTTTTTATTTTTTATAAAAGACAAATCTAGATCAAGTCTTCTTGAGTAACATAATTTGTAAAGCCTCAGTTTAAACTCTGGCCAAACAGAACTGAATGCAAAAGGTACAATTTTATATCACTTAAATTTTTTTTTTTAGTAAAATAAACATTTCCTAATTCCTTTTGATAGTCTTGCATGGCTCATTTCAAAGCTTTGATTCCTATATGCAATTTTTTTTAACATATCTCTTCCAGGTCAAAATGGACGAGAGACAGCAAATGGACTTGATATTTCCATTTTTTTTCTGTTTCAGGGAAAACAGAAAATTTCCGGAATGCCTTTGACTCAGATTCTTTAGCTCTGACCAAACTTCCTTTGGCCTTTTATTCAGGCCTTTATGCATACGGTGGATGGTGGGTATTAGCAGCAGTGTCAAACATATAAAAATCTAAATGAAGGGATTTCCAAAATAATGTAAAAGTGTTTACTTTTGCTTACAGGTTTTACTTAAATTTCATAACTGAAGAGGTAATTAATCCAAACAGGTATTCAGAAGTTCTTGCATTGCCAAATTGTTAACTTGACAGAATGTTTTTTTTTTTTCAATTATTATTATATAAAACCTCTTAGATCAATTTCTCATATATTCCTGTTAGAACCATCCCATTGGCCATCATTTTCTCTATGGTGACTGTTACTGTGTTTTACGTGCTGGTCAATGTGGCTTACTACACCATGATGACCGCAAATGAGTTACTGATGTCAGATGCTGTGGCAGTGGTTAGTGGTGATGGACTTTGGAGATGATAATACAGGCTTTAGTTTGGAGAGTAAATGTCATGACTTTGCTCTCATTAATGTATTGCAGACTTTTGCAAGTCGGGCTCTGCAGGGAGTAGCTCCAGCAATACCAGTATTAGTTGCTCTTTCCTGCCTTGGAGCACTTAATGGAGGATTTTTTGGTTCACCCAGGTAAGGATCTCAGAAACTTAAAGGCAAAAAATGCTTTCTGTCTAAAATTTTTGTAGTAGTCTTTAACTTTGACCAGTTAAAAGATAAAAGAATAGTTCACTCAGAAATGAACATTTGCTAAAAATTTACTCACGCAGGCCATCCAAGATGTAAATGAATGTTTCTTCGAACAGAACAGATTTTGAGAAATGTAGCATTACATCACTTGCGCACCAATGGATCCTCTGCAGTGAATGGGTGCCGTCAGAATGAGAGTCCAAACAGTTGATAAAAACATCACAATAATCCACAAGTAATCCACATGATCAATCAATTAGCAACTTGTTAAGTGAAAAGCTGTGTGTTTGTAAGAAACGAATTCATCAAAATCTTCCATTGCTTTCTCTAGTAAAAAAGGTGTCTCGTCAGCTTCAGGAGAGAAATATGCACACATCAAGCTACAAGCATTCTAAACAAATGTGTGATTTGAATGTGAATTATAGACTATCAACCAGAAGCAACGATTTAAAGTTTAAACACCTTAATGATTTGTTTCTTACAAACACAAAGCTTTTTTCATCACAAGACGATAATTGATGGACTGGAGTTGTGTGGATTACTTGTGGATTATTGTGATGTTTTTATCAGCTGTTTGGACTCTCATTCTGACGGCACCCATTCACTGCAGTGGATCCACTTGTGAGCAAGGGATGTAATGCAACATTTCTCCAAATTTGCTCCAATGAAGAAACAAACTCATCTAGCCTACATCTTGGATGGCCTGAGGGTGATGTTTCAGCAAATTTTCATTTTTTTGGTCTACTATTCCTTTAAGATTTCATAACTCTCTTTCTGCAGGATGTTGTTTGTGGGAGCCAGAGAGGGTCACTTACCGGCTATCTTCTCCATGATCCATATCCGCAGACAAACACCACTGCCAGCTGTGCTATGTTTGGTACAATCACATCCATTCATCCTTTTCTCCCGGTTCCTTCATGCCTGCTTACGTTTCTCCTGACGTTTGCAGTATCCTCTAGTGATCATCATGATGGCGAGAGGAGAGATCTTTCAACTGATCAACTTTGCATCCTTCTCCCGTTGGCTCTTCATCGCTTTGGCCACCTTGGGAATGATCATCCACCGCTATAGATTTCCAGATCATCCCAGACCATTCAAGGTCCATTTAAATAGCTCATTACTGATTTATTAATAGGAATTTGTCACTGTACTAATTATTACAATTGTGTTGACTGTGTTCAGGTCCCTCTAGCAATTGCGGTGATCTTTACCATAGTGTGTTTCTTCATTGTGGGCCTGTCCTTGTATTCGGACCCCTGGAATACAGGCGGCAGCTGTGCCCTCACGTTATCAGGAGTACCTGTGTATTACCTGACAGTCAAGAAGTCATACATACCCGAACGCTGGAAAAAAGCCTTCAGTGAGTAACGCAAAACATATTTATGCATTATCCTTATGAAGATTAACCATGGTTTTACTACAAAAAAAAAACATGGTTACTACAGTTCAACCATGGTATAACCACAATGCTTTTGTTACACTAACCATAGTTTAACCATGGTATTTGTAGTAAAACATTGGTGATACAAATGGTAATCAATATACAAAATCAAAAAAAAAAAAAAAAAAAAAAAAAAAAAAGTTACTACACATTTGCTATACTAAAACCATGGTTAATTTTCGTAAGGGTAAAAGCTAAACATTCATTGCTATATAGATCTAGACGCCATATTGAATTTAACACTGATGAAACGAGGCTGTGAGGGATCTTTACAATGACACTCACTGTATAAAGTTTCAAAACCGTTTTTGTTTTTCGGAAAGACGTTTCGTCAGCTGAAAAAAAACAGTACAATCCACTGAACGCACTGCGTTTCTATTCCTCAAAGCCTCGTTTTCAATCCAATCGAAAAATAAATGGCGCTACTCAAAGTTCAGAAAAGATCCAATGAGTGACCTCTACTTCCTCTTGTTCAGATTATTTTAGCCTACATCTGCAGATACTCCTGGAAGTGGCTCAGCAGGAAGTTCAGACCTACTGATGGAGCTTCACCAAACTACAGACCTGAGTGTTTCAAAGGGCATCAAAGTTCATTTTAGTAGTGTTTGCTATTACTATTAGCCCTAACCACCCTAGCATCCTTGCACCCTATCCATTAGTGCAAGCATCACTTATATTTTCATCTAGTTTATATTCACATCAAAGACAGGACTATGTCCTGGGATAGGGATAGTTCACTCAAAAATGAATATTCTGTCATAATTTACTCACTATCGTGTCATTCCAAATCCATTAGACTTCGGTTAATCTTCAAAACATAAACGAAGATACTTTTAATGAGATCGGAGATATTTCTGTTCCTCCATTGAACATCAAGGTAACCAAATCTTAGAAGATCCAAAAATGTCCTAAAATAAATTCATATAAATCAAGCAGTATAATGTTCATTTGATGAACTATCCCTTAAGGGCTATTTTGTAATAATTCACCATTGTGTTTATATAAAGTATCCCTTTACAATCAAAAAGTAAGTACAACAGGAAGAGAAACCAAATGGTATGCTTTGTTGGAAATGACAATGGGTGTTTCTGGTTAAAGCCTGTTACATCAGTAAAATGCCAAGTAGGTAACTTTCATATTTCAATACAGTCTTCAAAAATAGTACAAACAACATCCTATTATGGTTCTTTCAATGGCAAAGGGTCTGAATGGGATATTTTCTTGTATCACCAAAATGTTTGCTGTTGAGAAATATTAAAGTTGATTATTATTACATGACTTTGAATTCTTACAGAAACCAAGTATCAAGGCACTTGACAGCTTTTTAAATGTCTGTGCATCAATGTACTATTATTAGTAAATAGTACTTAATTTCTAATGCTTGTGTAACATCTTAACACCAAAAATCTGTCAACCGTTTAGTTTTTGTATATTTTTATGACATCTTGCTGTTTTTACACTGGAAGAATGCAATGCAATATATCATGAATTAACACAGCTACATATTGATGGTAGTCTTCTAAGCATATATGAACTCTGTGCATGCTCACTAATTACTCTACATATGCAAATGAACATTAAAAGCTTTGTAATACACCACAAATCTCTTTGAACTCTCATCTTGGTCATATCCAACATTCAGAAAACAGTCTTAAATTGTTCTTAATAGCAAAAACAAATGAATGCAGAAAAGCAGCAGCAGAGATGAGTCACTATTCTGACATGCTTGTAACCATGAAAACGCACATTATGGATGTTATAAACAGCTCGATACACTCCGGATGAATGACTGGCAAATTCTAGTACAGTGCAACACTTACATGACCATCTGCAATTAAGGGATAGTTCACCCAAAAATGACAATTCTGTCATTATTTACTCACCCTCAAGTTGTTCCAAACCTGTGAGAGATTCTTCCTTCTGTTGAGAATAAAAGAAGAAATTCTAAAGAATGTTGGTAACCAAAAAATACCACAATGGCTACCATCAACTGTTTAGTCACCAACATTCTTCAAAACATCTTTTGTGTTCAACAGAAGAAACTCAGGTTTGGAACAAGTGAAGGGTGAGTAAATGACAGAATTCTCATTTTTGGATGAACTATCCCTTTAATTCGAATAGGAGTTTATTTTACACCCAAAATTCTCTTAAAAGTCTATTTTTGTGTGCTATTTTTACCGTCAGTCTCTCTGGCTAATCCAAGGTGTTCAAAGTCATTCCAAAACAAAGAAATACTTTAAAATTGGGTAGTGTAATTTAATTAATCTGGTAAATCTGTATGTTTACTTATAATACACACACACACTCTCTCTCTCTCACACACGCACTCATATTTATATATTACAACTTGTGCAAATTAATCTTGTCTAAGTACATTCGTCACTAACAGTTTTGCTCGCAAATAAAGGCCCACACATCCAAAACACCAACACGTACAGTAAAAGGCAGTGAAATAGCAATAAGAATTGAGAAAATACTTAAGAGATCAATAGCAAGTAAATAAGAATCGAAGGCAGTGAAGGAAGTGTGAGCAGCTCGGATAAAGAAACAGGAGTCACTTGAGCTCCGGGATTAATTGGGACCAGCTGATGTTTGCCATGCCGAGATCATCATCCTCCAGGTTGGGGAAGCTGATATCCACTAGGATTTTACTCAGGCTGTCGTTCATGGTATCCAGGACGAGGCCTTCGGTGAGAGAGCGGTTGGCGGCGCCCACTTGCAGCAGCTCTCTGGAGCAGGTCGGAGTGGAGCGTCTCGGAGAGGGTCTGGAGCAGGTGAGCAGCTCTCGAGGGGAGCTGAAGAGCGGCAGCTCTTTGAAAGGCGTGCTGTTGAAGCTGAAAGGCGTGTGTTCGTGCCGTTGTGGGGTGAGCTGTGGCCCGCTGGGCGTACGGATGGGGCTGAAGTCCAGCACGCCACCCTTTCTAACGGGTGTGATCCTCCAGGGTTCCAGAACTACGGGAAGCTTACTGGGTGTGGATGAGGAAGGGTGGCTGCTCTTGATGGGCGTTTTAAAAGTGTATTCTCTGTTTGGGCTGTCGGTGTTGGGTTTACAGGAGGGCTGGGGCTCCGGTTCGTGAGTGTCTTGGAAGGTGGAGACGTCAGAGACCACGCCCGAGTCGAAGAGAGTGCTGTCGGGGTAGAGCAGGACGGGTTCCTCGGTGGCTGGCAGGACTAGACGCTGTTTGCGGCGGGAGCTGCTGTTTTCTCGCTGTCTGGTTTTGGGGGGCAGAGCTTCGGGCGCCTCAGGAGTCAGAGACACGCTCACAGGCTCCTCCTTTATGTCCTGAGAGGTGGACGCACACAGCATCACCGAGCTCACGTCGCTCTGCGAGACCTTTCACAACACAAACAAGCATTAAACAATCAGAACTTGCTCTAATTTATTTCTACACACTTTTTTCAAGTTATGAATTCTCTGCTGAAGTAAAATTGATTTGTTGGCTGCACTAAAGTGGTCTACCAGCCCAAAACTAGGTAAAGATCCAACTGATCAACTGTCTAGACCAGCCTGGATCAGACTATAAATTAGATTAAATTCTGGTTTTAGCTCATTTTCCTGCAGGGCTGTCTCCAATTCAGTGTACTTAAAATAAATTAATATTAATGACAATGTTTGCTGTGCAGTCATTAAAATTCTGCTAAAAAAATTGAATGTATTACGGGAATCACAAAATAGGCTTAATTTATTTTTTTAAACTCATTTACTAATTTTTAAATGTACTTCAGGATGAAATACGACCTGTTTTATAGACACAAACAGGCTTTATATTAGGGGCAAACTCTTGTTGACTGCTCTAAAATGGTTTACAAGCCCAAAGCCAGCTGGAAGTCCAGCTGATCAATTATCTAGACCAGCTTGGATCAGTACAGGTAAATGACCATTAATGTCTGATTTTAGCTAGATTTTCAGTATTATTTCCCCATGTGAAGTAACAAGCAACCAGATAATTATGGGAAAATCATTTTATAAATTAATAATTATAAATAAATCTCTCTTCCATAGCAAAGTATTGGCACATAATGGTAGTGTGTGCTGTACTGCATTTAAAATTATGCTGGGGAAAAAACTGCATATATTACGATAATCAGAATCACCACTGAGAAAAAAATTAGGTTTAATTTTTCTATAATATTACTTTTTTTTTTTTTTCTTTTGATGAAATATGACCTGGGTCAGTTTTTGTGAGATTCATTCATATAAGCATTTAGGGTTTACCTTAGGGGCAATCCGGACCCTCTTGCTCGCACCGCTGGAGCCGGGAGTGGAGGAGCTCGGAGCGTGTGGAGGAGTGGCGAGATTCGCAGGACTGGAGGAGGGCAGGAAGAGCGACTGGCCCAGAGGAAGCTGGATGGGAACCAGGTATGAGTCAGTTCGAGGCAGAAGCGGCTTCATCTTCCTCTCTGAGGACGAGCAGCGATAAACGACTGTCATGAAACAAACTCATCACACATACTGAGACATTCATCCCTCTCATCCAGCCAACACTCACCTGTGCCGCCCATGGCAGGTATGGCTTTCTTCAGCTCCAGAGGACCTCTCTTCTGTTGCTATGGAGAAAAAAAAAAAAGAGACTTCCTTTACTTTCACACAAAGTGTGGCATTCAAACTAACTGCAGTCTCAATACTGTCTGCCTTTTTGATGACTCTCAGCTGATTAAAAGAACAAAACAAGCGATGATCTCGAGCTGAACGTTCTTCCTTCTGTCTGACTGTCCCTGAAATAAAATAAGTGATTCCTGGAGAAATAGAAAGGCTGGGTCCCTGTCTTACACCCTGTCGATCTGCCATGAGAGGATGAATTAGGAGGAAAAGGGGTCTTACTTGATTGAAACCAACTTGTGAGATCTGAGGGCAAGTGGGGGTCACTGGGTCAACCAAAGGCTGTGGGACGAGCCAGGAAATGAGAGATGACCACATTTGAAGCATAAAATCGCATATGAACACAGTAGTACAGTAAGTGATACACACCTTGTAAACTTGGTCCAAAGTAAGACAGCGGTTTGCTTCCGGTCGAATTGTCCAATAGGAGATCTTGCCATCGGGAGATGTCTCCCGGACAAACATGTCATGCAGTGAGAGATTATGACGTATGGAATTCTAACAAAAAAATGAAACAAATCACACTCAGAAATCTTACAAGAGAAGTTTGTGTAAACTGAAACTATACTGCTTTTATACACTACCTTCCATCCGGGTTTGGCAACATTTCTGAAATATGGAAAATGGTCCTCAATCCAGTTGTAAATTTCCTTCAGGGTCATGTGTCGGTTCTTCTTGCTGTTGATCGCAAACTGGATCATAGCCATGTAGGAATACGGGGGTCTCTCTGACAGAGGGTCCTTCTTTTCTGGAGCTTTGGGCTGCTTAAGAGGAAACAAACAAACAATTTTTAAGAATGAAATTTAAAAAACAAAATAAAGAAAAAACATACAAAAAAAACCAACACACTATTTATTAACCAACTTGTAAAGCTGCAACGAATTGGAAGCAGTGACAGATCTTTTCATCTGTATTGTGGCATAAGTGCAATGGATTATTGAAAAAGAAAAACATGGCAAAAGCTCAGTTCTACTCATGTGTTCTCAACTGGATATTGATATGTGAAAGGGAAAGGGAAGTGGTTTGTGGCCAAGTACGGTGACCCATACTCGGAACTTGTGCTCTGCATTTAACCCATCCAAATGAACATACACCCGGAGCAGTGGGCAGCCAATGCTGCGGCGCCCGGGGAGCAGTTTGGGGGTTCAGTGCCTTGCTCAAGGGTCTCACCTCAGTCGTGGTATTGAGGGTGGAGAGAGTGCTGGTTATTCACTCCCCCCACCTACAATCCCTGCCGGACCTGAGACTCGAACCCACGACCTTCGGGTTACAAGTCCAACTCTCTATCCATTAGGCCACAGCTGCCCTCATGTGGGTGTGACATTCAAAAATGGGGAAATTAATTGGACCAAATGATTTGAGAAGTCCAGTCCAATTTTTTTCATTGGAAGATCCTGTTATGACATTTTAATTAAATATTGAAGGGTCAAAACATTTTTTGAAAATTAAATGTATGCACAGAAGTATTATTTACAATATGACCTATACATTTTTATTTTAATACAAAGGGCCAAAAATCTCATTTGATTAAGGGCAGTGGGCCAAAAATAAATGTTGCATTATATTCAACAATATGCTAAAATGTATTATATATATATATTCTACATTTTTTAATTATTATTTGTGACCCTGGACCACAAAACCAGTCTTAAGTGTAAATTTTTTGAAATTGAGATTTATACATAATCTGAAAGCTGAATAAATAAGTTTTCCATTGATGTATGGTTTGTTAGGATCGGACAATACTTGGCTGAGATACAACTATTTGAAAATCTGGAATCTGAGGGTGCAAAAAAATCTAAATATTGAGAAAATTGCCTTTAAAGTTGTCCAAATGAAGTTCTTAGCCATGCATATTATTAATCAAAAATGAAGTTTTGATATATTTACGGTAAGAAATTTACAAAATATCTTCATGGAACATGATCTTTACTTAATATCCTAATGATTTTTGGCATAAAAGAAAAATCGATAATTTTGACCCATACAATGTATTTTTGGTTATTGCTACAAATACACCCCAGCGACTTAAGACTGGTTTTGTGCTCCAGGGTCACATTTATTCAAGTTCATATAGTTTTTTTTATTTACAAAAATTAAACCAAAAAAAATGCTAAATCATAAATTAGAAATAAAGATATGCATGGTTTTTTTCTTTCCTCTTGTGATATGGCATGGCAGGCCACATCAGAAAGGCCAACTATTAGGCATCTGATCTATAATGTGCATTTAGAAAATAGAGAGGGTGAATTTAATTTCATGCCGACTGTAACGTTGTATACCTGATGACAGTCACTTGGATTGTCCTTGCTGGTGCATTTTTGGTTCGACTCCGATCCGAGCCCATCAGAGCTCATTTTTCCCAGCCACTGGATGTTGGTCAGACTGTCATCAAGCGGGAAGCACTCCGTCTCCTTTTTCACTGATATCACAGCAAAGAACATTTCAGAAAACAGATTTTTCAGAACATCAACAAGCTCAGTCTTAGCCACATCCCTCACCTTTCTCGAGATCATCCTTGGGTTCTGAAGATAGGCACCCGAGGGTTTTGCTCTCCTCCAAACTGGTGCTGCCACTGAGCAGGATGAACTTGTTTCGGCCTTGAGGGCCACACTCCTTCCCTTTCGCCGTCAGGGCGCTGATGACACTCTGCAGATCAGCTGCTTTCGGGATCACCACCACCTGAGTGTCCGGCATGGTGGGGTGGTCCATCATGCGGATGCCATCGGGGAAGCAGCGGGCGGTGGACGGGGTGGTCTTGCAGCGAGGCCCATCCGCCTCATCGCACCCTGCATCAGATCCACTCTTCTGAAATGGCAGCTTCCTCCTCTTCAGGATGATGGGTCTCCTTGGGCTCTCTCTCATTGTTTGCTCACAGCAAAAAGGCCTGGCTGATGACTGTCTACATATAAAACACATAATAGGTCATATGTACATCTAACTTAAAAGTTTTTTGTCTTAAGTACAGTACACACAGGAACTATTCAACTACAAGAAACTAACGTTAGACGCTTCGCAAGATCATTCATACAAACAATAAAATAACATACAATCTTGATTCAAAAGCAGATTAAGTGTCAAAATAAATGCGTGCACATAAAATATACATTAAACACATAGAAAAATCATATATATTTGCAGATCTTGGCCAAATATACCGATAAGAAGGTCTGTTGATAAACGACTTTTTTTTGTCTAACGACTCTTGAATGACGATTTTAGTTCTAGAATATAAAATACCGTTACAAATTGATTACTTTCAATCTGACCTACAGTTATTATTGTTGTTATTATTTTTGTTTGACAGATCGTTAAGAAGCAAAAGATTTCGTGAAAGGCAGGTTTGTAAAATATTTGCGTAAAAAATAAAATAAAAGTGCTTTAATTTTTTTACAATGACCTCATCGCCTTCATCGTCGTTTTAAAACACATTAGAGCTTGTTGTCGTCTTAATATTTAATATAATTAAAACACTAAATTATTAATGTATAAACGATCTTCCTTTATTATCTGACATGCGGCCTAGTGATTCGTCTATCCAACTAACCAACTGTACACGTTTAATTTATTAAAAATACAACACATATCAAATAATACGAAGCGGATCAAACCTTCATATCATGTCAGCCGTGCAGACGGTGGTTTATTGGAGTTAATCTGGCAGTGTTGAGTGATAAAATGTATTTTGATGGGGGTAAATGAAAAACTCGGGTCCCTGGACTCTTGTGCGCATTTGGTGAGATTTTGAATTTTGGCGCAGAGCGGTGCAGCGCTATCACGTGATCACGCCTAGCCCAATGGCGGATAAACATGGGCGGAGCCATCGAGCGGAGAGTGGTGCTGTTTTCTAAGGTGCAGTAAGTTGTGGTCCTTTAGGGGGCGGTCGGCGGCTCCGAAATACATATTCTTTAATTTTCTACAGCGGAAACCCTCTACATTTATTCAATAGAAAACTGTACAGAAAGATTTTTTTTTTTTTTTTTTTTTTTTTTAAATATTCTGTTTCTTTAATTACATACCTGTGTGACTGTGGCTGGTCCGTTGAGAAACGCGCTGAGAAAAGTAACAGCGGTCTGGTTTAAATTTTACACCTGAATAGTAACACTGATGAAAAATAATAATATTGGAACTTTAAAAACACAATGAATAATTAAAAAGAATCATTAATATTTGAACTCATCCTACCTGACCAATCAAAACAACATCCGGGCCACCAAGCCCCGCCTCTTGTGGTATTCCCGGGTATTCCATTGCTAGGCTAACCAACATTCAATCAATTTATATTTCTCTGGGAGGAACTGAAGTGTGTGAATGGGGGATGAACTTTCCCACAAACCTCAGACGGTTTATCAGTCTTTTTGTCAAATTTACATGGTCCAAAGAAAAAATACAATGCGACTGAGAAGAAATACAAAGCGATGCGTGAGTATCAGCTAAGGTTTTCATTGCATGCCATGTATTTTATCAACAACACGCGAACTTTCTCCATAGTTCATAGTACGGCTACCATGTCTCACTGACAAACATAAGATGAAATGCGAACGATATGAGATCTTCTAGTAATGGTCTTAATGCCTCTAAATGTGTCGGTAGTCAGTATCTGTCTGAATTGAAAGTTTATGCCTGCATGACACTGACAGATCAGTAGCAGTAGTAATTCTCTTCCTCATGTCATCTTGTTTTCCTCCTTGCAGCATATCATGTCTTCTAATGCCCCGCAATTCACATAAGAAGAGACTGCTGAACCCAAACAAATCTCAGCTGTTGTTCGTAGAGGCGCCCATCAATGGACCAAAGCATGAGTATGGACCACAACTACGGAGTGCCATTCATCCCAAGTCATTTATATCAGAGAAACAACAGAAAAGTGGTGCACCATGTACCTCTTGGGTATGTGCATGCTTTGCAAACCTTACTTTCATTTTATGAGCGAAGTTGTTTCAGCTGAAACTGAAGCATTTTCTCTGTTTGTAGGTGTCTTTGCAGTTTAATTCACTTGAAACCACAACGGTTAGTCGAGGTGGTCGAGGGAGGAGAAATAACCAGATGGCTACGAGGATCTCAAACAAGGCACCAGTTTTGGGTTTCCCTCAGACTAGAAGAGCAAACGGCTGCAAATATATTCCCTTGTCCTTTGAGGCAACCACAGCAGGTTCACAACACCAGCGTGAAAACTTCAGTAGTTCACGGACAAAGAATGATAGGCTTGTTTCTTCGGACAGTCATAGCAAGGAGCTTCGAGAAACTCCAAGAAGAACTTGCTTTCCTCAAAAAGGGGTGGAGAGGAGGATGACTGCACGTGTTATATCCACCTCCAGGCATTCAGAAGTTTCAAAGAACGTGCAATTCCACAAAAATGGAACGACTAGGGATTCGGTTCAAACACCGAACACAAGCTCGGTTCCCGAACCCCCGAATGTAGAGACGCCTGAAATGCCACATTGTTCCATCACGTCTCCATCCAATGTTCAACATCTCCTCTTCCCCCCAAACCAAGCAAAAACTCCTCCGCGAACTGAGAACTCAAGCGTCCTTGTGAAGGACACACCTGAGAAAGACTATGGGCTGAGGGTAACATGGAGACGGAGGAAAGGACTGATGAAATTGTTGATTGACAGAGGTCAGCTTCTTCCAGCAGATGCTGGAGTTTCCAGTGATTGGACTTAAACCATAAATTAACAGATACAGCAATAATTTGATTCGTTTTGTAGTTTTCTGTTCAATATGGATTTGAAAAGAGTTGGGAAATTGTACAATTGAGAGAATTTAATATATGAACACTTCAGTAGAGAAGAATTAAAGATGTAATTTTGATGTCCCCAGCCTTATTTAATGGAAGCACCTTTGTACTCTGGACATCAATGAATTATGTACTTAAATATTAAATACACGTATCTGTCAAATATGCCTTTATTCACAATATTTGTGTTTATTTTTAACCAAAGGGAGTTTGTGTACATTTGTGTCTGCAGGAAAAGTCTAATATTTTTAGATTTTATATTATATTACTTTGAGAAAGTCTAAAATTGAGAAAATATGAAAAATATAAAACAGATATAAAATATTAACTCAGAAATATAATAATTTTGATGTAAAATATTTTTGGTCTCTATTTAATTCCCATAGTTTTTTTTTATATATATATATATATATATATATATACATACAAATCATTATGTATTTACTATTATTATAATTTGTTTTTAAATTTAAACTTCTCCGGACTTTTATCTTGTCGGGTATTTTCTTCGTCGTCCATTGCGGAAGTGGCGCAGTGAAGCTGGTTTTGTTTACAGAATGGTTTTATTCCACGTGTAGTGTCTTAAATCAGTTAATGACTTAGAGAATTCACATTGTATTATTCCCAATCATTTCTTATTTCGATATTAAGCCTGTAATGCACTAAACGCTCAACAGCAGTTCGGTATGAGGAGCAGTTCGTCGGTGTCTCTGGCGGGCGGCCGTGGCTCGGGCTCGGTTCGGCTCAGTCCGGTAACCGCTCCGGTGGACGCTGCTCTTGAATATTTAATGGTAAAGAAAGACTTTCAGGCTGCTCTGGATACGTGCGAGAAAGGGCTTGAGAGTTTGGGCTCTTTTGCAGAGCAGGAGGACAGCAGGCGAGTTTTTATATATTACATGTTATAATGAACACATAGTTTGCATTTATAGTTATTTCAAATCTAATTCTAAATCTTTCCTTACAGCTTCAAGTATGCAGAACTGAAAGCAGCCTTGACTATAGTGGGGATTCAGGCTTTGGCGGAGCTCAATCAGTGGCGTGGAGTTCTGTCATGGGTTTTGGAGCAGTATGGAGAAACAGAGAAAATTCCTGCCAAGATTATCCAAATGTGGTCAGAAGAATCGACTTTAATCTCACAAATTACATTAACCCTTAAAAGGGCAAAACCATAAAGAGACATTAGAAAATAAATTTATTGCTATTTTCCATCTTATCGGAACTCAAATAATACAAATTCATAATTTTTTCAAAACTTGACTGTTATATTTGATTATAATGTTTGTATCCGCAAGGATACGTCGCCCCTTTGGGGGTATAAATTCACATAAAATCAACTTTTATCAGAGGGTGAGTAGATTTCCCACTACAGGTAGCCATGCAGCACTACAGGTAAATGCTGCCCATGAGCTAAACAAAGAATGTAGAAACAAAAGTCACCTCATCTAAATATTCACAACAAACACCCTTTGAAAATGAAACCAAGAAATAAGACCTACACTTTCACTGCTTCTCCCCACAGATTTGTATCCCCCAGGATACGTTGCCCCTTTTAGGGTTAAACAGCACTTGACTGCGGGTGAACACACTACATCACTCCTAATGCTATATAAACTATGTTTCACAGCATTCTGCTCTATGTGAAAGTGGGTGAGCGGGCCGTGATGAAGGATGCGGTCTGTGATTGGCTGCACTGCTCTGGTAACATGAGCCAGTCGGGGTTCAGCTCTGTGGCTGAGCTGTATTTCCTCCACATACTGGTGCCGATGGGTCACACGGCCGAAGCTCTGGAGATGCTGGAGACTGATGTGGGTCGGGTGGCCTTCACTGATGAACAGAGACAAGCAGCTCGGAGTTTGGTAGACATTCAGAATGAGAAAAATGCAACATCATCCTCTACAAATCCTGAATCTGTAGGTGTGACGACAACAACTAGGGCTTCAAAACAAGGTGACTTTCTTTTATTATTGTGCTTAAAGTCAAAAATTGCAATGTACTGTAATTTGGTGCTTCAAACTATATGATTGATGAGGAGGTCATTTTATTGTAGAATTGATAATGGATGCAGTGGTGCAATTTGTGATTTACAGATAAACTGACTCAGCGACTGACTTCCATAATGAGGTTGTTATACAGAGGTCTTTCAGTAGCCAGTGTGAGACTCAGATCCATCTCTCTGCGCAGAGTTTTTCTGGCTTTAATGTTGTTGTATCTTCTTCTCGTCCGTATAGACCCGGGTAAGAGATCCGCTGGCCATTTTTATGCAATGCATCCTCAATAATTACTGTAATTAATGATCCCTTATTCTGCTATTTCTCCACTCTCAGCTCTTCCCTCGGCTTTCCCCTGGCTGCTCCGCCTGCATGGACTCCTTCAGCAGACGTGGAATACCATGTTTGGACCTTATTACAAAGCCAACAGCCGGAGTTAGAGTTTTAATAGGGTTATCCTGGAACTAACTGTGAAACAATGTTGCCATCCTTGATTTGTAATACTAAATACATCCTGTGTTTGCCACGGGGCAATTTGCTCTTATTGGTGCATTTACTTACATTATAGATAAATAAATCACTGAATTATATCAAACTACTGATAGTCTATTTAAAATGGATGGTATCCTGGAGAGAAGCATTTCGTGCAGATCAAGTGTAATTTTATTATATAATAAATGTGTAAATATGTTTTTGAATGTTTGAGTTCATGTGGATCTGCTCCAGACACAGTTTGTAAAATATATAAATAACTGTTTGTTTTACATCACATTGAATAGTCATGGTTAAGACTAGTATTAAGTTTTATTAATATGTAGGTTTAAAATGCACTTTTATTAAGAATATAGGCTACAGCCAAAACAACAGAGGTCTTTATCTGGGATATTATTAACTAAAATTAAAACCATTAAAAAACATTTTTGTGATTTAAAATGAATGTTAACTAAAAAAACAAACGAGTTTTATTTCCGCTAGTTGCCAAGGCAACATTTCTCATTTTTATGTTAAGGTGAAGAATAAAATAACTAAAACTAATAAATAAAAATGAATAAATACAGACATTTGTAAAAACAAAAACTAATAAAAATGACAAAAACAACAAAATTACTAAAACCTTAACTAAAATTAGTGAAAAGTGAAAACAAAATATAAAATAATATAAAAAATATTAACGTAAACTATAATAGTAGGCTATATACATCATAGTAAAAAAGGATATATTAAATATAAATATACATGTGTAAAATGTGTATTGTGTCCTGATATTTCTATCGATTTAATAATAATAATAATAATAATAATAATAATGATTAAATCATGTTTGTTAATAATAATAATACTATTAAAACTTGTTTCAAAAATGTCGCCTAGTCATTTATTCTGAACCGGGTGTTAGTTTCGTATCTGTGACAGAAACTGACGCGTGAAACGAAAGTGAAAGTAAAATCAGCTGTTTCTGTTTATGTCTGTATGAAACTCATTGTTATGCTAGGAGTAAAACGGGAGCTGAAGTATCTTGAAGAGGGTAAATATTCCGTCAGTTTAGTTCGATTTTCTATAACCAATAACAGATTAATGTTGACACAACAGGTTTCCATAGATACAACACTGAGAAGCGTTTGCAGTCGTATATGTCGGTGGATGGAAGAGTTTTGGAGTGAAATGGCTTATCGATTATACAGCCGCTCTGTATCATTGGATTATGGTAGGTCATCGGATACTTGCATCCATCATATCACATATTTTTAATAAAAACAATACTGCTACTGTAACTACTGTCATTTCAGTCTTTTAAACCATTTTAAGTTGATACTGGAACTGGTACTGATCTTAAATATGATCTAATGTTTCAGAAGTGAGGGGCCTTTTAAACTACAGACTGTCCTGCTGTGTTAATGCTTTGCTTCAGTCCTTCTCTGCCACCACTGAACTCCTGGACATACTGAACAAGTAAAGCACTATTGTCTTTCGAATAAGATTCACACTTGCAAGTAGCCATGAATTTGGACATCCAAGATGTAGAGTTTGTTTCTGAACAGATTTGGAGAAGTTTAGTATTACATGCTCACCAATGGATCCTCTGCTGCAGTGAAGGGGTGCCGTCAGAATGAGAGCCCAAACAGATGATAAAAACATCACAATAATCCACAAGCAAGACTTCAGTCTGTCATTTAACATCTTGCGAAGTGAAATTCTGTGTGTTTGTGAGAAACAAATCCATCATTAAACCATTATGAGTCTATAATATATAAAAATGCATCCTCTGATGAAAAAGTCCATCTCCTGTTGTTCTCTATAAAATCCACTGACATATTTGTTTAGAACTGTTTTGTACTGTTTTTCTTTCTTGATCTGTGCATATTTCACGCCTGGTTCTGATGAGATGACTTTTTTTCACTCGAGAAAGCAATGTTATGGATAGAGGACTCAAACAAACTGTTTTTTCACTTCACAAGATATTAATTGATGGACTGAAGTCATGTGGATTATGAGATGTTTTTATCAGCTGTTTGGACTCTCATTCTGACGGCACCCATTCACTGCAGAGGATCCATTAGTGAGCAAATGATGAAACTCTGAATTTCTCCAAATCTATTCCGATGAAGAAACAAACACATCTACATCTTGGATAGCCTAAAGGTGTGAGTAAATTTTCAACTATGTTTTTAATTTTTGGGTGAACTCTTCCTTTAAAGATGGCATCCATCAGATGGGACTGATGAGAGGAACGTCCCACTGCAGTTGAGGAACGCCCTGGAAGCCATGAGGGACAAATCACATCCTGCTCCACACAAAGACTTCCTCAACTGTCTCTACCGCCAAGCCATCCGATGTATGTGTCATATTACCCTAAAATCTTATACTTATGGAAATAATGTTACTCAGTGGTGTCATTCTGTCATTCTGCGGTAGCATCCACTCAACAAGATGCAGATGAAATATTCCACATCGTCCTTAATCTGAGTCAGAAGCAAATGCCCGATGTTGCTGTGGTGGGTTTTCATTAAAAATAGATGCACAGATTTGGTTCAGTATACTGTCAGTGTAAATGAGAATAATCAGTTATGTTAAACTCTTTGTCTGTTTACTCTTTCAGGCTCAGGAAATCCGCAGTCTCTACGAGATAAAGGTAGAGACCCAGGTGGTGTGTTCAAAGTGCACATTCATTCACAGAGCGCCCAGCTCTCTTTTCAGCCTTCCTTTGGCAATCCGTGAAAGAGAAAACACCCTGGTAAACAATTTAAAGTGAAATTTAAAGGAAAAAAATAAAATAAAATTCAGTCATCATTTACTCACCCTCAAGTTGTTCTAAACCTGTAGGAGTGTTGAACACAAAAGAAGATATTTTGAAGAATGTTGGTAACAAAACACTGGTAGCCATTGACTTCTGGACAAAAATACTATGGAGGTCAATGGCTACCAGCAACTGTTTGGTTACCAACATTCTTGAATCTACATTCATTTTTAGTCATTGCGCATCAGTAATGTACATTGTAATGTAGAAGATCTTGAGCTAATCAAGCTTTATTATTCTTCGTTATGTTCTTTAGGAAAGCTGCATCAACTCTTTTTTCAAGCTACAAAGGCTGCCGGACAGCGAGAAGTTTTACTGTGACCGGTGTGGTGAAAAGCAGCCGTCCACTCATGTGTGTGCTTTATTTGTTATTATCTAATAGTATAATCTTTCATAAAGTTTGACGGTTTTTTATGTGGTCATATAGCAAACCCAAGTAAGATTTATCCTGATTTCAGCACATAGTGCATTGTAAATTAATTGTTTAATTTTTGTTTGTCATGTAGGAAGTGAAACTTGTCTCGTTGCCTCCGATTCTGTGTGTCCACTTGAAAAGATTCAGAAACGATGATGGTTTCACCAGGAAACTCTCCAACAAAGTCACCTTTCTTGAAACATTCAGCACTGACATTTTTGCTGCAGGAAAATCAGAAAATGTATGTATTTTCTTAAATGTGTGTGTTTATATAGTATTTACAGAGTTTTGACTTTTAGTTTGTTACTTTTTCTTATTTGTAAGTCGCTTTGGATAAAAGCGTCTGCTAAATGACTAAAAGTAAAGTAAAAAGTATGTTTAGCATGTATTTAGTAAAGAACTCTGCAGTCATAGTAATATTGACATATGCTTGATTTGTTGTATGCTTGTTTTAGGCTGATTGTCTCAAGGCTGATGAGTATTACAGTCTCTATGCAGTAGTAGTGCACATAGGAACTGCCATGTTTGGTCACTATACTGCTTTCATCAGCTCAAATCAGGACCAGATGTGGTATTATGCTGATGATGACAGCTGTGTGCGACCAGTAAGAGATAGTGACTGACTGATTTAACTACTAATATCTGAAATGGTAAAGACTGAAATGTAACTGATATTGATATGTAATTATTTTATTTATCACAGTCCACATGGGCAGATGTGCAGCACACATATGGAGGGTCCCATCAGTATGGGTATGTTAAACATCAATAATTCTAAACGTATATAGCTTCTCACAGGCACTTCAAAGGAAAGCAAAACAAAAATGCAAATCTTTTTAATAATTACTTTATTCTCTTTGCATTTCTTCCAAGACATCTTCCAGGTTTTAATTATAATTTTGCATGCTGTTTTTAGAGACACAGCGTACTTGCTTCTGTACAGGAAGAAGAGCAGAAATTCATCTGGATAACTGTTGGGATCACTGCAGCACTTGGTGAACACTATATGAATTAATACAGAGAATATTCCAAGAATAGGACCGAAGTCTATTTATATTTTGGGTATAAGTATGAAGAAAGTTGTTTAAGAATGTAAATCAGTATATTTTCATGTTGATTGGGGTTTATGTAGGATAGTATTTTGGATAGGATTATGCTATTTTGCCAGAGAATTTTTTGTGAAATTTATGGATATTGTTAAATACAAATAATAATGTTTTGAAAAAATGTTGTCTTTTATCTCAAGTTCTTACTGTAAAGCTCTAATGTAAAAATACTGTGCAAAAATAAAATGTTTTCTCGAGTTAAAAAAGTTGACAGGCCACGTAGTTGACTGGTTGAAAGCCATAACGAGACTTTTATTCTGAAAAATGCAAAGACGCAACCTGGCTTTTATTTTGAGAAGCCATAGCGCTTCGTGACTTTTATTTTGGAAAGCATCCATTCCATGGCATTTCCTCCGCACGTCCTGGTAAACACCTCTGTTATGAGCTTGTAGGTGAGCAAACGTTGTCGTAAACCATATTTCTTACAAGAAAACTTTACTACCCAGCTGAAGATTACTTTATCCGTTCAATAAATCGGCTTTTAGCACCTTAATAATCTATAAAGTATGACAATACAATATGAGGAGAATTTCAGTCCACATTGTTTGTGTTATTTGTGTGTTGCATGCTATTAAACATAATAGGCAATAAATTGTGGTGTATTATTTTTTGTTCTCTGTTTGTTTTAGGCTTTTTGTCTGCCTCAGGATAAAAAGAGAGACATTAAAATGAGTAATCCACTGAGAGGTGAAGTTCTAAGATTGTACAAAACTGTAAGCAGCATTTTCAGCATTAGTTTCCTTCTGCTTTCTTTTTTCATCTGTTCTTTTCATATGAAATGTTGTCCAGTGGTACTTTGTGTCATCCTTTGCTGGACATAACATTGCATGGCAGCCAAGTCACAAAATAAACAAACACAGAAAGAAGAAATGTATAATTGTAATGATGACTATGTATGCTTGGGTAATGCATTTGGTTTTCTACAGTTTCTGTATCTTGGACGGGAATATCCAAAAGGCACTACATACTTCAGGGAGCGTCTGAAAGCAGCTTTCATGAAGAACAAAGATGTCACCGATCCTGAGAAAATCCAAAAGCTGATTGACCGTGGAGAGTTTGTGATCAAAGAACTCGAGGCTCTTTACTTCCTCAGGAAATACAGAGCAATGAAGAAACGCTATTATGAACCAGAGCATTAATCTGTGTTTCTGTCACATGTGCCAGACTGTACAGTATATATGTCAAAGGTTAAATCAGTATTTTCTGTACATTTCTGAATGTCTGTATTTGATATATTGCACTATAACAGATTTGGACATAAACATTTATTTTTACTACTTCTAAGTCCATGTTAGATTTACAGTAGACAGTTAATTGTAATGACAAGTATGTATATTTAAAGACATTTCAGTTTAATGATGTTCTAAGCAGGTGTTTGTGTAGACAGCTCTACATCACAGAAAGCAAAGTTGGTTTTTCCAAAGGATTTGTCCAGCTCCTGCACCAGGTCAAACTTTCCCGTGCTACCGGAAACCTTTTAGTGCAAATAATTGAAAATGTTAAATGTGATGGGAATAGTGTGAGTATGTTTGTACATGTATATTTGTATATATATGCATGCATTAAAGAATATACTCACTTTTGCTTTGAGTATGTTGTAGACTTTGTAGAAGGTGAGGTCTTCTTTTGATAGCGTAAGCCCAGACTGCACTTTCATCTGTCTGCCGCCTTGGAGAGAAACTAAAAAACATCAGTTACTTTGAACAAAGACAGCAGGGTGCTTCACATATCAGAATGTCTCATACCTGAAAGTATGCTGACAACGAGACCCACGGTGATGACCGTCACAGTCCCCAATGGGCCAAAGTACAGGTATGAGAGCGAGTACCAATTATCAGCAAGGAAAGGTCTGTTAAGAAATGGATCTTGTTATCTAACAGCCAATAGATTTTGATTCAACTGATTTTTGCAAACCCACCTTTCTAGATTTTCCTCTGTGTTTGCAGTCCAGTTAGTGCCACCTGAGAAGTTACAACCGTGTGTCACCAGAGCCAGCGGTCTGCTGTTCTCTGGTTGTGGAGGGTATATCTGTGCCCCGATGCACACCCACAGTGACAGCGCCAAACCGGAAATCAACCCTGCCAAACCTCCCTAAAACAGCCACACTTTTAAAGGAATAGTTGACCCAAAATCGACTCAGGCCATCCAAGATGCAGATGAATTAATTTCTTCATCAGAACAGATTTGGATGTAATTTATCATTACATCACTTGCTCACTAATGGATCCTCTGCAGTGAATGGGTGCTGTCAGAATGAGAGTCCAAACAGCTGATAAAAGCATCACAATAATCCATACCATTCCAGTCCACTTTTCCCTGGATGAATGATTTTTATGGATTATGAACTCATATTTTGGTCAGATGCAATAGTTTAAAGTTAAAACTCCTTAATGTTGGATTTGTTTCTTACAAACATGCAGCTTTTCACTTCACAAAATGTTAATTGAGGGACTGGAGTCATGTTGTGGATTATTGTGACGTTTTTATCAGCTGTTTGGACTCTCATTCTGACGGCACCCATTCACTGCAGAGGATCCATTGGTGAGCAAGTGATGTAATGCTAAATTTCTCCAAATCTGTTCTGATGAAGAAACAAACTCATCTACATCTCGGATGGCCTGAGAGTGAGTAAAATTTTCAACAAATTTTCATTGCATATTAAAATATATCCATGCAAACCTTTGCATTAGCGCAAGGAAACAGGATGCCAAGAGAAAAAAGGCCCAGTAGAGGTCCACCAACCACTCCTGCGATACTAATAGCAGCCTGTTGAGGAACAAACAGACAAAAAAAAAAAATTGGATTATTCCATCATTCGTCCTTTAATTTCACATAATTCATCAGTAACCCACCTGTAGCATCCCTCCCATTAAAGATGCAACACCAGCCATTCCGATGCACACAACCCCATAAAACAAACCTGTGATTGGAGAATATCATCTAGTTTAGTTGGTGGAACCATTGATTATGCATTAATGGGCTCTAAGAGAAGATATTCACTCACTCATGCCCTTTGAAGCCCAGGACAGCTGCTTTTCTGACAGACTGAGGAATGGCCGTATCAGATCTGCAATAGTTACTGCAGCCAAAGCGTTTACACTGGAGGAGACTGTACTGTAGACAGTAAACATGATATAATACATGCTCAAAATGGGTAATTTGATAAATGTGGTATGAACATTTTGTCTTAAACTCACTTACATATCGTCCCATGTTTTAGGTTTCCCAAAGAACCTTTCAGTGAAGTTCTTAAAAGAACCATTTTTCTTAGTGTGAAGAACATTTAAAAAAAAACTAAAGAAGGGTTCCATGGATGTTAAAGGTTCTTTATGGAACCACAGATGCCAATAAAGTACCATTATTTTTAAGAGTGAAGATCTTGTTAACTAATTTAGTTAACTAATGTTAACAAATGAAACTATAATGTAAAGTGTTTCTTGATTTTACATTTAATTTTTATTTTGTTATCTCACAACACTATCAGAACATTATAATAGGCTAAGAGAGTTATAGTTTAATGGTAATTTATTGTCCTTTTTAGAGTCATGCTTTAATTGTATGGCAAAGAGCTGCTTGGACATTCTGCTAAATATCTTCTTTTATGTTCCACAGAATTTCAAATGGGTTTGGAACGACATTATGGGTATAAGTAAATGATGAATGTACTTTTTGGGTGAACTATTTGTCTTAACAGAGAACAAACCTTAATGTGCCACTATATGCTGCTGCCACAAACAGTCCTGGCACGCCGGGATATTCACTCAGGATGTCCAACACCAGGTATGGCATAAGCTTATTGCATATAATAGAGAGAAACATTAATGTAGCACATTCCGAATTTATCAATAATGTCATATAAATGTTAATGGCGATTTTTAATAACATGCACATGCACAGTTATTTTTATTGCATTTGAGATGCATTGTTGTGGTTTGTACCTGATCCAGAGCAGACACCTTTCTTGCTGTCCATGGATCACAGTTCTTATAAAATGAGTATAGACACAAGCCACAAAATACTGAGCATATCGATATAGCCCAGAGACATACTAAGTTAATATATAAAGCCCTGGATAGAGACAAAAACACAAAGAAAAGTGGTTCAGATATTGCATTCCTTTTAGTGTGAATTAGAGTTTTATGATTTGTGTAGTGCTCACATTTTGGCATGGAACATGGACTTGCATGATATGTATCTTTGCACCTGAGCTTGATTGATACCATAGACACTGGTCCAGAGGAACGTCCCTCCCACTGTGATGCTCCAGAAAGTGTGCCTCCTCAGAGGGTTTGGATCGAAGCTGAGAGGGTTGGACACAGCATGAGAAAGGGAAGCGTTTAAAGAGATAGTCCAAGCAAAAATGCAAATTCTGTCATTTCCTCACTCTCATGTTGTTCCAAACATGTATGCGTTTCTTTCTTCTGCTTAACACAAGAGAAGATATTGAAGAATGCTGGTAACCAAACAGTTTCGGTTCCCATTTACTTCCATTATATATTTTGACCATAAAATGGAAGTCAGTGGAAGCCGAAACTACATAGTTTCCAACATTCTTCAAATGATCTTATTTTGTGTTATGCTGAAGAAAGAAATTCATACAGGTTTGGAACGACATGAGGGTGAGTAAATGATGACAGAATTTTCATTTTTCTCTGGACTTTCCCTTTAATTATGCATTCCTGTACCTGTCAGTCATGTCATAACTCACTCCCATAGGTTGAGCCGCCCGCCCTGGACGGAGTCACTGATGATAGTGGAGATCCCGCCCTGCAGCAGCACTGATTGGATGATAACTGCCAAGAGCCCAGCCAACATGATGCCCACCTGGAATACATCTGTCCACACCACTGCCTTCAGACCACCCTGCCAGGGTAAAGGGACAGTTCTTTATAATGCACATTTTTTAATAAATATACATTATATAAACATAAAATGCCAATTCTAACAAGTATTGCTACACTCTTAAAAATAAAGGTTCTTTATTGGCATCAATGTTTCTATGAAGAACCTTGAACATCCATGGAACCTTTCAAATGCAGAAAAGGTTCTTTATATTCAAAAAAGGTTCTTTAGATTTTTCAAATGTTCTTCAAAATGGATCTTCTATGGCATCACTGTAAAACACCCTTTTAGAACCTTTATTTTTAAGAGTGTTCTGTATAATTTTAATACTGCAGGGATTCTGAGACTTTTGTGCCAGTACATCTTGTATATTTTCACTCAACTGAAATAAAATAAAATGTCTACTGCATATATATTTTTTGTTTTAGCTAGCTGCCAAGGAAACAGTTATTTTTCATGTAGTTTAATTTAATGTACTAAAATAACTAAAACTGGAATGAAAAAAAATATATATAGACAATAAAAAACTAATTAAAAACAAAAAATAATAAAACTTTAACTGAAATGAAAATGGAAAATACAAAAATAAAAACTAACTCAACATATTAATCAAAACTTTAGTGTTCAATACTTTAGTATGTAAGTATCTCAGTGACACCAAAAAAACACTACTCTCCTTCTAACTTACTAATGTACAGTAAAGAGTGCAAACCACTCCGGTCGACACGACAGCACCCCAGAGATCTACACCCGTGACTGAGAAGTGGAGAGAAGGGAGAGAGTTCACTTGACCAGACAGCACTGTGCACTATCAAGCATACTTGTTACACCATACACTTCACAAATAAAGCCGTTTCACTCACACACTTAAAAATAGAGCTTCTTTACTGGCATCGATGGTTCCATAAAGAACCTTTAATATCCATGGAACCTTCCAATTCCACAAAAGGTTCTTTATAGTGGAAAAAAGGTTCTTTCGATTATTAAAATGTTAAGAATAAATGGTTCTTTTTAAGCTCACTAAAAGTTCCTTTGGGGAAACAAAAATGATTCTTCAATGGCATTGCTGTAAAATTCTCCTTTTGGGAGCTTTATTTTTAAAAGTGAAGGAAACAAAGTAGAAACTGCCCCAAGAATAAGATTAATATAGAATTTTGTATAATTGTTTGTAAGAATTGCAGAAGCGCAAAAAATCCTACCTTGGTTTAAAGCCAAAGCTGGAGCATAAATAACCAGACCCGTGTATAACACCTGAGAAGAGATGCAAAATAGTACTTTGAATTCACTTTATGATTTAATAAGACTGATAATAACAAGAAAACACTCACTGTCTGTATGATAAACAAGACTGTCCCAAATAGTCGGATTACTTTATTGTAACGCATCTCCAGATACTGCAAACAAAGGAAAAAAAAAATGCATTGCATAAGTTGCAAAATTAATGCATAGTTGAAACATTTTAACATCATTAAAATGTTCTACCTCAATAAACACACTATTTTGGATTACCAATGAAATGTTTTCATGCATTATTTAATTTTTTCTGTCATCTCACCTCATAGGTGCTGGTTATTCCCAGTCTGTAAAAGATCGGCAGGAAAATCTCAGAGCTCACAGCCACCATCAGAACATAAGCAAAGCAGATGAGGATGAAGACGGCTCCGTACTGATACACCTCCACCGGGGTCCCCAGAACGGTGATGGCTGACATGAAGCTGGCTGTCAGGGACAGAGCCACCGGCACCGCCGTCATACTCCGTCCACCCACCAGAAAGTCTGCGGAGCTGCTCTGACCTCGTCCGCTGAAGGCATAGTAAACCCCGATGCCTGCTGAGATCACCAGCATTAAGGTGAAGACCACATAGTCCCACACACTGAAGGACGCCGCACTTGACATCTTGGTGCACGTCTGAACTTCTTTAACAGGGTCTCTTGATTTTACGAGCAAACCTTTGTGGCTCTGTTTGAAAAATATTATCAGTGACTATGGGATCAGATTCCCGCCAAATGTATTGCAGTCACGGATAAAAAAATAACAAGCGTGAAAACAAAATTTAAAAACGCAAGTAAAAATATATTGCACAAGATTTAAAACTGAAAGCAAAGTTTTCAGAAAAACAAACAAGAGTCACCGATCGAAAAATAA
>JAFVLL020015291.1:0-10612 GCA_021397915.2 Tor tambroides
TTCAGCTGTTAGACCTTTTATTAAGATTTGTGTGCCATTCCAAATCATACCCATTCAATTGAATTTGACACAGGTTAACTTCACTCAAAGTGTAGCAACATCTACAAACAATATGAATGCTTCAGAGCTAAATTTCAACTGTCCCAGATAAGGGTTTGAATACTTATGCAATCATTTTTGTTTTTAATGTATAATAAATTTGCAAAGATGTTAAAAACCTGTTATTTGCTTTGTCATTATGGTGTGTGGAGTGTAGATTGTTGTGGAAAAAAAAGTAATTTAAAGCAGTTTAACATAAGGCTGCAACATAACAAAACATAAAAAAATTAAGGGCTTTGGATACTTCAGCAAGGCACTGTATATCAGTGTAGTATAAGTTGTGTTCAGCAGTATTTAGTTAGTACAAGCGGTTGGTGAAATAGGAGACTTGTCAGACTCTCAAAAATGGAAAATCATGGAAGCCATGTTTAAGAGGAGCATTTGTAACCTTAAAGGGGTAGTTCGCCCAAAAATGAAAATTCTGTCATTAATTACTCACCCTTGTGTCGCTCCAAACCTGTAAGACCTTCGTTCATCTTAAGAAGACAAATCGAGATATTTTTTGATGAAATCCGAGAGCTTTCTGACCCTGCATAGACAGCAATGCAACTGACATGTGCAAGGCCCAGAAAGGTAGTAAGGACATTGATAAAATAGTCCATGTGACATCAGTGGTTCAACCGTAATTTTATGAAGCTATGAGAATACTTTTTGTGCGCAAAGAAAACAAAAATAATGACTTTATTTAACAATTTCTTCTCTTCCGTGTCAGTCTTTGATGCACATTCACAAGAGCACCACTGTGAAGTTTTGAAGAGAAGAGTAAGAAGCTGATTCACTTCTCCAACATCTCTGAAGCAACTGGCATATGATTTTATAGACAACATTAAAATGAAGACAGTTTAAAAGTTGTACGAATCGAACACCAACAATTCTTCTGTAATACTCTATACCTTTATCTGACAGCCATTTCATTTCCACCCATCCTCAAGTCCCACTACAGGTGAATGTCAGTAAAATATTATGACTCTCACGTTCTTAAGCCCAGGGGAGTTTTTGAGCACATAATGAAGAGCGGGACACTTTATGTCCAGCCTGTAACCTGGTTTTTATCCGTCCTGCTGAGACTATCAACATTTCAGCTCTGGCACCGCACACACTTGTCCATGAAAGTCACATGACAGATGTCACAGTGACATCAGAAAAAAAAAAGATTCATCATTCCTCATACGGATAAGTATCAGAGCATCTTCAGACTTTTTTTTTTTCATTTTCATAATTTTTGTCCTTGTGATGAAAGTCACTGGGGTCCAAAACAACTTTGATCATGTGAACAACAATTCTGTTTCGTTTTTAAATTGTTTTTTCTTTTTCCCCTAATTTTCTTCCATTTTATTTTTCAGTTTTTATTTCTAGTTTACTGATCGATTGATCATCAGAATCATTATCAACAGAAAGAAATTCATACCAGTTTGGACTGACATAAGGCTGAGTAAATTTTTATTCATTTTGTTTCATTTTTTCCTTGAAGCTATTACTGAAAGTCTTTTAGTTCTATGCTTTTATTCAGTATATTCTATAAATGACAGTACTTTGAGTGTATGAGAATGAACTGATGACTCTGCAAGATAGTTATCCATGAGGCATTGTACATGCATAATGTACCCAGGTATATTTGTAACAGAGAGCCAATTTAATCTGAGAGAACAAGCCTTGAAAGTAGCTATAGATACAAAGGAGTTATGATATGCCATACGGTTTGACAGCCTTATTGCTAGCATTGGCTAAAAGAGATTAGATCGTCCTTGTTGTTGAAATAACAGCTTGGCAAACAGTATCGATCTCTCAGCAGCCTGACCATGTTAGAAGCGCGATCTCTTTGGTTATATAGGTTTCTATGAATAGAATCCTATTGTCACATCAAAGCTAACAGCCTTCATATGTTCAAAAGCATACAGCATGTGCACCGACTGGTGGATGGGTTACTGGCCATGCCTCAGGCTGGGTGACAACAAAATGATGTGACCCCATTCGATGTGTACACTGTTCAGCCTACAGCAGCCATTAGTCAAGACCTCTCCCAGAATCCCTGCTTCAGCCGGAAGCTCCGGTTCTGCTGGAAATGGACTGCACAGATGGTTTGTGTCAATGGTGGAAAAGATGACAAAAACATCACATTTAAAGTCTCCTGATGTATTAATCAAGGTTTTTAGGATATCTTCTAGCTCTCTTTTTACTGTCAGATATCCAGCACAAGTCTTCTGCCGCTGCCCCACGAGTCTGTGCTGACCAGAATGCAAATGATCGTGACCTTTCTGTGCTATTATTGTCTGAAATGGGGAACAAAATGCAGAAGGCAGGAGATTTCTATAGCGTACATACTAGCGTCTTCATAAAGGACCATAGACTGGAGTAATTGAATCATCAACTCCTCATTGAGTTTCATTATGTCTGCTGTCAGTGGGACCATAATGAAGAGGAAAATCTTTATGTCACCAAAGCAATACAAGCCTGTTATAAGGCATATCAAGGCTCTAAACCGCTACTTCTTTGTGCAGTGCAACTATTTAGATGGTTATGAGCCGTAGAAGGGCTTTCAAAATGGAAACCTGCATGAAAGCAAAATTAATATCTCGATATCTTCTCCTATAACAATGGGATGAAAAGAGAACAAATCGATGATCTTAAGTGTTCTGCTCTTCTAGAGTCAAAAAAGCTTGATGTCTCAAATGTGCTCAAATATACCAAAAAAGATTTGAGCATTTCTAATCAAATATCTCTAAAACTGCTATCCACATTCATTTTAAAGCATATTTATTATATTTGGTTCTCTAATGATTTGTTGATAACTTCTTAACTTACTTCTTAACTTACTCTTGTTGATAACTTACTTCTGTTCAAAATGTGTGTATAATGTGTTTTAAATACATGACAGCCTCTCCAACATCCTAAAGATGACTGATTATATTTAGATTATATTTCTTGTGTCATGAAATATATATGTTAATTTTCCAAGCATATTTTTACCAAAATGGTGATTGCATGATTTTAAGAATTCCGTTATTTAATATCTAACTCTTTCTCCCATTTTACTTTGATATTATGTAAATTTTTAGCTTCTTGTTTCTTGCAATATTTTATTTATTTGTCCTATTAAATTATCTACTTGCTAATATTGTTAGCTTTAATCATAAAACAGAGGGTGAATATTGTCTAAATATTTTTTTATTGTTTAGGTCAATCTATTTTTGAGATAAAAAATTTGAGATACATTTGATGAATTTGATACATTAAATAAAACAAAATTGAGAACTTTGTTACTTTTTTTGAGTCATGAGACAGACAATATTTAGCAATAAAATTATTGTCTAGGAAGTTTCAAAGTACGGAAGTCCTATAAGGACATGCATTATTATTTTTTTCTTTCTTGTTTTCTCCTGATCACGTCTTAATTTTCTTGTGATCTCGATATAACAAGAGTTGTTTTCTCGTGATCACGACTTAAATTTTTTTGTGATCTCACCGTAACAAGGGTCGTTTTCTCGTTATAACAACTTAATTTTCTCATGATCTCGACATAACAAGAGTTGTTTTCTCGTTATAACGACGTAATTTTCTCGTGATCTCGACATAAGTTGTTTTGATCTCGATATAACAAGAGTTGTTCTCTCGTGATCACGACTTAAATTTTTTGTGAACTCACCGTAACAAGGGTCGTTTTCTCGTTATAATAACTTAATTTTCTCATGATCTCGACATAACAAGAGTTGTTTTCTTGTGATCACAACTTAATTTTCTCATGATCTCGACAAAACAAGAGTTGTTTTCTCGTGATCACAAATTAAATTTTTTGTGAACTCACCGTAACAAGGGTCGTTTTCTCGTTATAACGACGTAATTTTCTCGTGATCTCGACATAAGTTGTTTTGATCTCGATATAACAAGAGTTGTTTTCTCTTGATCACGACTTAAATTTTTTTGTGATCTCACCATAACAAGAGTTGTTTTCTCGTTATAACGACGTAATTTTCTCGTGATCTCGACATAACGGGTTGTTTTCTCATGATCACGACTTAAATTTCTCAACATAACACAAGCTGTTTTCTCGTTATCACGACTTAATTTTCTTGTGATCTTGGCATAACAAAAGTGGTTCTTTTAACAATGATTGTTTGATTTTTAAAACAATACATGGTGAGTCTATACAAATCCCCATTGGTAGTTCTATACTGCCACCTGTTGGCGCAGTTGTGTAACTTAGAGTACAACTTTTGTTCATGTTGAGATCACAAAAAATAAGTTGTGATAACATGAAAACAACTTTTGTTCTGTCGCGATAATGAGAAAATGTCGTGATAACGAGAACGATCTATCAATCTTTCTATCAATATTTCTATCTATCTATCTATCTATCTATCTATTCATTCCTTTTGCACAGTATAAATGGATTTTCATTCAGTTTCTGTTTTATGAAGTGGGTCCCACACAAGGGGATCATCATTTAATGGGTCCTTGGCGTTAAAAAGTTAGAAAATCCCTGCTTTAAATAAACCAGACAGAACTGTCCACAAAGTGTCACAAACAAATACTGTAAGCAGATGAAAACAGTATGTAACTGTCACTTCTCTTGTTTTCTAACCGAATCTTTTGGTGGAGAATTACGAAGGGATTCAGGACTCAGGATGTCTCTCCAGCAGCAGAGAAGAATTTGTCAGAGAGCCAACTTCGTCCCATTTCCATATCTGAAATTAAAATGAGCTCCACAGAAACACCAGTGTCCCTTTGACACACTGCTTTAATATGCACACCCTGCTGCACGCAATAAAGAGCAAATACATTGCACCAATACAATACACAATTTATACACACTCGCCGGCTGTCCACCTCTTCTGTACGGAACAGCATTAACAGCATTTCAAAAAGAATGAACTATGTGATAAACAGAAGGACCTGAACAGGGCTAGATTATTTCTTGTATGTTCTGACATGACATGAAAATTCATCAGCTGCATAATATTAAAGGAATATTTCTTCCACCAATGAAAATTCTCATTTACTCATCATGTCGCTCCAAATCTGTATGACTTTCTTTTTTAAAGAAGTCTCACCAAGGCTGCATTTATTTGATCAAACAGTAATTTTGTGAAACATTATTACAATAAAAAACTGTTTTCTATTTTTGAATATATTTTAAAATGTAATTTATTCCTGTATTTTCAGCATCATTACTCCAGGCTTCAGTGTCACGTGAGCCTCCAGAAATCATTCTAATATGCTGATTTGCTGCTCAAGAAACATTTATTATTATTATCAATGTTAAAAACAGTTGTGCTGCTTCATATTTTTGTGGAAACCATGAAACATTTTTTTTTTCAGGATTCTTTGATATCTTGAATAGGAAAATGTTTAAATGTGAATATTTTTTAACATTGAATCTTTGTAATAAATTGGTTTATCCATTTCACAAATTCAGTCTGAATGATTCATTGGACTAATTTCAACCTGGTCTCATGACGAAAACGTACCTGTGGGAACTTCTTCGCAAGACGCGAAATACGTACCGCCATGTACGTTTCGTGACATATTCAATGTGAAATGTCACTGAGTGGCGCTAAAAGAGTGTTTGTTTTTTTACTCGGAACAGATGAACGTACATATGGTACATTTTATGTGACGTTGGTTTTGCAGGTGTCACCGTAGTTCTGGCTTGAAATGTCCGTTGAGTGGTGCTATAAGTCTAATGCTCCGTGACGTTTTAAAATAACGTACCATCTACACTACACCTAAACCTACCCGATAGTATGAACAAAAGTGAATGTGATGTAAAAACCCAAGCATGCCGTTTTAGCTTGTTTTTCGATCTCTCATCTTTCAGCTCTTTCATTGTGAGTCATGTTTTTGACGGGATTCATACTCAACAATTCTGCATCCTAAATCCAATTCCGTGCCGCTGAGCTACAGCAAACTTGTTACGTCCGGAAAGCGAAACATATGGAGCTGTAATCATAACTGTGTACGAAAATGATTACAAGTGCTCGCTGTTTTACCTCCTCTAGTGTTCATTTCTGTTAGAAACTGCAGTGATATGTACTTATTGGTACGTATTTCGCAAACTTCATAACTCAATGATTCACAAATAACAACTCAGATTTTCAGTGAATAATTAATTAAATTTCAGTCTGTTCATAGTCATATGGCTTTTTATACTGGTCACATTTAGCTGAACTATGGAAGAAATTCTATGGAAGAAATTCATAAAGGTTTGGAAGTACATGACAGAATAAATGATGACAGAATTTTTAGGTTTTTATGAATATCATGAACTCTGATATTAATCACACAAAGGCAAGTAAATCACCTAATCTCCTGAATGCCAGTCCGATTTCACAGAAAAACACCTCAATTCTCCTTACTCCTCTGGCACACAATTCCCAGCGTTCAACATGCCCAGGCTTTGTCAAGCTTGCTGAGAATACTGAAATGTTCAAATGGGAACATTCTCCAACTTAAAGAGATAATCGTATCTAATAATAACCAATTAAAATTGTGGTTATTTCCGCCATGCGCTCTGTCCTGCTGGGGAAGGCTGTGTGTAGGTCTGTTCTCGTGCGTACCTGATTATGTATCTGTGTGTGTGTGTGTAAGGAGTGCAGTGCTGTAATTTTCTCTGTGTGTGTGAGTGACAGCTGCCACACTGGGGTTGTGGAAACAGAAAGAGGTAGGAGAGATTTGCTGATTGCAGAAGGAAAAGCTCTCAGCCCATTCTCAACGCTTGCCTCCATTTCAGAGAGGGAAGGAATGAAAATGAAATACTGAAGAGGTGACGTGGACGTATTTGAAATAAAAACAATGAGGAGAGCAAAAGAGAACCGCAGAAACAAAGAAAGAGAGAGATTGTGAAGAAGGGAGATAATGAAGCATAGAACGCCTCTGTTGATGTAGAGCTTTTTTGGATATTCAATATGGCATTTAGTATCAGACCGTAAGACTAATCAGATGTTACGTAAATTTATTAAAAATAAAAAAACTGAAATAAGTACATTGCATAAGTATTCAAACCCTTAACTCAGTACTTAGCTGAAGCACCTTTACAGCCTCAAGTCTTTTTGCGTATGATGCGACAAGCTTTGCTCATCAGCATTTGGCAATTATCTGCCATTCTTCACCTCACCTCTTCACCTCTCAAGCTCTGTCGGGTTGGATGGGGCAGATGCACATTTTCAGGTTTCTCCAGAAATATTTTATTGGGACCAAGCCCAGGCTGTGGCTGGGCCACTCAAGGACATTCACAGAGTTGTCTCTAAGCCACTCTTGCTGTGTGCTTAGGGTCATTGTCCTGTTGGAAGGTAAACCTTCTGCCTAGTCTGAGGTTCTGAACGTTCTGTACTGGGTTTTCTTTAAGGCCATCTCAATATGGTTCATTGAGCTCTTCTTCTACTCTGATGAGTCCCTCAGTACCTGCCACTGAAGAACAGCCCCACAGCATGAGGCTTTTATTAAGATGTGTGTGCCTTTCCAAATCATACCCATTCAATTGAATTTGACACAGGTTAACTTCACTCAAAGTATAGTAACATCTACAAGCAATATGAAGGCTCCTGAGCTAAATTTCAACTGTCCCAGATAAGGGTATGAATACTTATGCAATGGAATCATTTAAGTTTTCTGTTTTTAATAAATTTGCAAATATGTTAAAAACCTGTTTTTTGCTTTGTCATTATGGTGTATGGAGTGTAGATTGATGTGGAAAAAAAGTAATTTAAAGCAGTTTAACATAAGGCAGCAACATAACAAAATGTGAAAAAAATGAAGGGGTATGAATACTTCCGCAAGGCACTGTAATTTGAAAAAAGCACCATAAAAGCATCATAAAAGTAGTCCTTGTAACCTTTATTTCAAGTCTTCTATAGCCATATAACAGTTTTGTGTGAAAAGCAGACAGAAATCACTAAAGTTAAGAGCAAATTCAATTCATAAAATAGCCCCTTTCGTGTTTCACAAGTCACACAGATTTGGAACAACATGAAAGTTATAGTTTACCCAAAAATTATGTAGAGTTTGTTTCTTGAATTGAACAGATTTGGAGACATCACTTGCTCACCAAAGGATCCTCTGTGGTGAATGGGTGCCTTCAGAATGAGAATGATAAAAACATCACAATAATCCACAAGTAAACAACACGACCCCCAGTCCATCAATTAATGTCTTGTGAAGTGAAAAGCTGCATGTTTTTAAGAAAATATGAGTCAATTATCCATAATAACACTGAAAAAGTCCATCCTCTGTTGTCCTCTCACATTGACATCCACTGACATATTTGTTTGGAACTGTTTTGTAAATGGTGCTTGATCTGTGCATATTTCTCTCCTGATTCAGATGAGACAACATTTCTCACTAGAGGAAGCAATATTATGGATAGAGGACTTGTATTTTAACTGGAAGCAATGGTTTGAAGTTAAAATTGTGTTAATGATGGATTTGTTTCTTACAAACACGAAGTTTTTCACTTCACAAGATGTGTTGGACTCTCATTCTGACGGCACCTATTCACTGCAAAGGATCCATTGGTGAGCAAGTCATGTAATGCTACACTTCTCCAAATCTGTTCTGATGGAGAAACAAAGTCATCTACATCTTGGATGGTCTGAGGATGAGTAAATGTTTATCGCATATTTTTTTTCAATTTTGGGTGAATTTTTCCTGAAATGTCAAAAAATTTCGACAACATTATTCTAATTTTATGGTGAAATATATATCATGGACTGTTCCATATCGAAGACAGATGTTATGACACTAAGTGGTTGTCAGTTTCCCAATACAAATGTCACTTTATGACAAAGCCCATCAAACAAATCTCAATAAGGCATCAAGAGTTGAGCCAAACAAACTGTTACATAATCATTAATGATCTGCATTGACAGGCATCACATATTTCCTAGAATGCCAGTATAGTTTTTAGGCTGAGGTTCAAAAACAACCATGTGGGTTTTGATTCCAGGTCATTTCTCTCCATCTAACACCATTGTGAAACATTTAAAAGAAGAAAATAATCATATTCACTCATTTTCAGTGCACTTTTTCTATAATCAGCCATTCAGACATTATGTAGATGATATAATTTGTCATACACTACGGCCGGTGCATTACATCATCTCATGCAGAGCTGAAAGACTATAGAAGCTTTCCACTGACATTTTACATTCATATGTGGGGTGTGTTTGACACAAGATTATTACTAAGACCTTTCTTTTTGCAGGTAGGCAGCTCAGAAGCACAATTACCCCCCCTTGTGCCGGCCAGTCAGGAATGGAGGAGCCACGTCACAGTGAGTCACTACAGGCCATTGCCATGTTTCAAACTTATAACCTTTGCTTATAGAGCAAACCTGCATTATTACTATATAAATTCAACCAAAAAATTCTAGATGGACCCTGTTTACTTCCTAAAACACAGTTTCACTCTGAAACATGTCACAATGTTGAAGAAAAATAGGTAAACAGTTTTATGTTGATTTCAAATGTAAAATGTATACGAATATCAGAGCCATGAACTGCACATTTTATATACACTACCATTCAAATGTTTGGGGTAAGATTTGTTTATGTTTATGTTTTTATGTTATTTGATTAAAAATATATATTACAAATAAAATAACTCTTTTCTATTTTAAAATATTTTATATTTAAATTAAATATCTATATTTAACATTATATATTTAGTCTTCAGTGCCTCATCATCTTTAGAAATCATTCTAATATGCACATTTGCTGCTCAAAAAACATCATATTGACCCCAAATTTTTGAATACATTCATTTTTATACATGAAATGAATTCATGTTTAAATCTATGTTAATCTCCTGTCACATAAAAACATAACATGGCCCCAAGAATTCAAAAGAAAGAAGCAGCATATCAGTATTTTGATGTAGGTATACAGTTTTGCTTTAATGTCTGAGCTAATGTTGCTCTTAAAGACTGTCACAAGAATACGATGTTGAGCATCATGAAGGTAGAAGAGCTCCATCTGTGCAATGCTTTTGAATCCGTTGCCTTTGTTCATGGCGATATACCAGTGGAATAGACCTTTTAAGGGTTTGTTTAGTTAGCCAAAATCAAATAGTACAAGAGGCAGTTATCTCTCAGTATTTTGTAGTGTATAATGCAGCACTCAGGTTATGGCAACCATTTTTTTCTTTTATTTGATGGTGGGGTCAAACACAGGCTTTCTGTAAGCTACACTTGACTGTTATCAAAGTCAGCACTTGACAGCCAAGTATGGGTTGGAATAAGTGCTGAATGCAGCGGGCAAACGGAAACACAAAGAACCCTTCGACTCCATTTAAGTCACTTTACTGTTAAATCTCAAAACTGATGATTTTGTATCGACAAAATCCAATTACAGACTTCATTACCTTCACCAGTTCACCTTTGCAATAGTAATACATTTATAACAAGATATATAGCCTTT
Source organism: Tor tambroides (assembly GCA_021397915.2). Taxonomy (NCBI): domain Eukaryota; kingdom Metazoa; phylum Chordata; class Actinopteri; order Cypriniformes; family Cyprinidae; genus Tor; species Tor tambroides. The sequence continues at coordinate 10,509 of JAFVLL020015291.1, forward strand.
TGTATACGTCTCAATATACACTGCTCAAAAAAATTAAAGGAACACTTTGAAAACACATCAGATCTCAATGGGGAAAAATATCATGCTGGATATCTATACTGATA
>JAFVLL020015292.1:0-42816 GCA_021397915.2 Tor tambroides
ATTTTTTGCCCTTACCTAAGCTACATACCTTCTATGTAGATATCAGAGAACTATTTAAAATACTGTATCAATGCATTCTATGGCACCTTTAAGTACTGTTAAAATCCAATACTTTAATACTTTTACTCAAGTTGTTTTGGAATTGGTGACTTGTAACTTGTAGTGGAGTCATTTTCATTGTAAGGTATCTGTACTTTTACTCAAGTATGGTTTTCAGGTACTCTTTACACCTCTGAATAAATGTTTCTTGAGCACCAAATCAGCATATTAGATTGATTTCTGAAGGATCATGTGACACTGAAGACTGGAGTAAAGGCTGCTGAAAATTCAGCTTTGCCTGCAATACAATACATTTTAAAATATATTAAAATAGAAAACAGCTATTTTAAATTGCAACAGTATTTCACAATATCACTTTATTTTTGATCAAATGAATGCAGCCTTGGTGAGACTTCTTTCGAAATTTAAAAAAAAAAAAATCTTACCCACCCCAAACCATTTTTACACAAAATTAGGTTAAAATGCTAAATAATCTTATTTATTTCTCAGCTGACAACTGCAAGCCAGTTGCTGAATGAACTATCAAGCAAGGTCATATGACCACAATGTAGCATACATTGTATTGTATAGTGCTACAGTTCCACATATTATTAAAAATATAGTAAATAAAAACAAATTGATTAACAAAAAAAGGAAATTATTCATGATAGAGAAAGGCAACACAAATCAGGTCAAATAATAATTAAACATGGTCATGGGACAAAAGCACAGCATACTACTATGTGAAATGTTTACTGCATACTGTTATTAAAATATAGCTGGCGATATACAGTATATAAACAATACGAAAGGCCCACGTAGACAGACAAAACAAAGAAATCAATGCTAGAAGTGAAGAGAAAATCACAAGGAAGATGACAGTGTGAGCACAGAGAGATTACAGGTCTAAGGTCTATATGCTACCTTACCCTACAGCAGGGTAAAACAGCAGTCTGGCACTTATTTTAACAACTGCAAGGGATTTCCATTGTAAAATCAGCTGACTTGATGAAAGCAGCGCTTGTAGCCTGCAGTGGGCTTCTCTCTGTAAGCCATTATGTTATTGGAGGGGCAGATTAAAGGCAGTTATGTCTTGACGTCCAGCTTCACACTCATCAAAAGCAGGACTTTAAACAGGGGATTCTGGGAAGTTGGCAGTCTGCAGCCCGGCATATGGATGCCAGACTGTTATCTGCAGTCTCTTTCTCTCTCATTATCTCTCGCTCACATCTGTCTTGGACCTAAACCAGTGCAGAGATTGGTTCTTTGGAGCATGGTGGTCCAGTCGTAATATCTAAACCACCTTCCAAAGCCCTAAACAGTCTTAAACAACAACAAGTGAGCTCTTAAACATCCCCATAATCAGGAAAAATGTAGGTAGGTCACATGATCACATGATTCGGTTCAATTTTCAGCACAAACATTTGCATTAGTTCAAGGGATGAACCAATATGATATCATAAGTATTTATATTTTGAATGCAACATTAGATGTCGATCTACATTTTGTGAGAATGATTATAAAAAAGTCTCCCCTTAATAGTCCACATTTGTATGTTTCAAATTACACTAAAAATATGTACCGTGGAAAACTGCTTTTAATTTTAAAACAGACTCAACTGCAGGAAATCTTTCTTATATTACAATCATTTAATAAATGTCACACTACTGGGAGCCACTGGAATTTTATATATATATATATATATATATATATAGTTTAGTATTAACTAATGTTAACAAAGATGAATAAATACTATAATAAATGTATTGTGCATTAATGTTTGGCAGATACTTTTATCCAAAGAGACTTATAGTGCATTTAATGCAAAACTGTTGCAGTTCATAGTGAAAACAGGCTAACTGAAGTGATACAACCAGTATATCTCAGAACAGGTGGTATAAAGGGCTGTGTACTTACCACCCCTGTATGGCTTCCAGGTGTAGAATTTCCCCCGGAAGGGAACACTGTCAAAGTCCGAGCACTGAATCTCCCGAAAATCCTGAGATCCAGCTGGGCACTCCTAATCCACACACAAATCAGTCAGTCTGAGAATATAGTGGAGCATGGCAACTGTGAATGTCTACTAATATTTTGCCTAATGCACACTAGTTTTCAGTCATTTCAGACAAGTTCTTAGTGGGATATGTGTAAATTTGTAAGTATTTGAAGAAACATCAGACAGACACACACAAATGGAGTCAGTAAGTGATGTGTGGGTATCAAACTCACATCAATGTTGCAGGATCTGAAGCGCTTCCTCTCTCCCAGACAATACTTTCCTCCAACTGTTGGCCTGCATCCACACAAGGACAGGCATCACACACATCTGAGTGTAATTTCAATGTAACTCTCAATTACACAATCATTCTGCTCAAGTTCATTTCAGCCAGACAGCTTCTGTCTTTCTGTCGATCTGTTAGTTTTTCCGATTTTCCCTGGCATGTCATCAAACTAGGTTCATTGAGTACAACGGGCTGAGAGTAAGAACATTATGAATCATCAAATCATTCGTATACACTACAAAAAAAATTGTGTTCAAAAGTTTGGGGTGGGTAAGATTTTTTAAATGTTTTTGAAAGAGGCCTCTTATGCTCACCAAGGCTACATTTATATGATAGAAAAAAACAGTAATATTGTGAAGTATAAAATAACTATAAAATATTACCATTTTAAAGAACTCATACTGTTTAAAATGTATTTTATTCCTGTGCTGGCAAAGCAGCCATTGCTCCAGTCTTTAGTTCACATGATCCTTCAGAAACCATTCTAATATGCTGATTTGGTGCTCAAGAAACATTTCTTATAATTATCAATAATGAAAACAGTTATTTGAAATGTAAATCTTTTATTAGGGTTAGGGTTAAATCCAACTGACCCCAAACTTCTGAACAGTGTTTTATAGTATCTACATTTTTTGTATACATTAAATACTTGGATGCCCAACTTCACTGCACGAAATACTGTATCCAATGATGCAACATGCTTGACTTGACCTTCCATTTTCGTTGTGATAATTGAACCATAAGTAATGACAACTCCAATTTCTTGCATTTATTTTTTGATATTTGATTAGTTGAGGCATTTTATGCAACTTTTTAAATATGCTTTAAAGGGACTATTCAACCAAAATGAAAATTGTGTCATTTACTCATCCTCAGGTTGTTCCAAACCTATATGAATTTCTTTCTTCTGTGAGGGTTAGGCTTCTTGTCCAGCTGACGGTAGCCAGTGACTTCCATAGTATTTTTTCCATACTATGGAAGTCAGTGACTACTGTCAACTTGTTTGGTTACCAACATTCTTCAAAATATCTTCTTTTGTATTCAACAGAAGAAAGAAACTCGTACAAGTTTTGGAGCAAGTGGAGGGTGAGTAAATGATGACAGAATTTTCATTTTACAACATGAGGTGATGTGACAACAATGTAGATTTTTTCACTTACTATTTAGGTAGCATACAGTGCATACTGTGCAGTACTCAGTAGGTACAGTGCCTTGCGGAAGTATTCAAACCCCTTAATTTTTTTCACGTTTTTTTATGTTGCAGCCTTATGTTAAACTGCTTTAAATTACTTTTTTTCCCCACAACAATCTACACTCCACACACCATAATGACGAAGCAAATAACAGGTTTTTAACATCTTTGCAAATTTATTAAACATAAAAAACTTAAATGATTCCATTGCATAAGTATTCAAACCCTTATCATAAAAAATGAAGGGGTCTGAATACTTCTGCAAGGCACTGTAGCAAGCTATATTCCATTTTGAACACTGCCATTCACACAATGTAGCATATTACCATTGTCATTGACTAATACCGCCAATGATCTGTCCAATCAAACAGTGTTAATCAATCACATGACCTTGACTCACCTGGGGCTGTCACAATGGCGAATAGAGGACGAGACTCCGCCCCCACAGGTGCGACTACACTCCTCCCATGGCGACCAGTGGCCCCACCCGCCATCTACCCCCTCCGGACGTGTTCCATATGGCACACACACTCTTTTGTAGCACCACTAATGAGAAAATACCATTAATCAACATAAAATATGTGATATCTGGCAACCCAAAAACTATCTGCTAATACATGGTGAACCTATTATATTAAATTAAATACAACAAGCATCGCTCACTTTTTTTTGCTTAAGAATGCATTACTACCTACATTTACATTTAAAATGATTTCATTATCAAACGTGATCTACCTATCAAGCCAAAAAATGTTTCCTGAGCCTTGACATAGCTGCGTTCTGCTCTTCCTGGCCTGTTCCCAGAATTCCCTTTGCTTACCCCTTTTTCTATGGTGCTGGTCTGACAGATGGTGCCCTCGGCTGCTGGGATACTACTGGTAATGCAGCGATTCCCTTTACTCATGCACCAAAGCTCACTGCACACTTCCTAAACACACACACACATAAGCCACTAAACAAAACTCCAGATAATGTGGGGAAAAACAGACATTAAGAGACACTCATGAGACTGAAGAAATGTGTGGAAAGAGTAGAAGTTGGACATTCCTGCACCAAACAATATCCTCCGACGTGGCTGTGTGGTTGCTAAGGTGTTTACTTATGCAATGTACTTATTTCATACCATGGTTCTTTTTTTTTTCTGCCACATCACATGATGTAGATCAGATGTAAAGAACAGACTGCACTTCAGACCTACCTAATAACTTCCTGCTTTATTAGACTACATAGTTACAGTGAGAGCTGAACTAGTGTGTGTTATCCTCCTCCAGATGTTCAGTTTCCTGCACTGGTATCCCATAAAGCAGTCAAAACCTAAAGCTTGACTCAACAAGAGCAGATATATCACACTTTACAGACTGAGCTCCACTGTGGGTCTGTGGAGGTGTAAGGGTCAACCCTGGCTGGCAGAGAATAGAGCCGCAAACCAAAGAGAAGCAAACTTTTGACCAACTTGTGGTTTTGGACAAAAGTGGCAGAATGCCAGCGGTCTGACATCTTGGGGGGGGAGCAAAAAGATGGAATGTTACAGCCAACGAAAGGTAGAACTACCATCTGGTGCAGATTTACAGAGAGTGAAAGAGAGAAACAGAGAGAGAGAGAGAGAGAGAGAGCTAAATGATTTACTGTGGGGATATAAAGGCAACCTGATTAGGACCATAACCCACAATTCATCTGTACAAAGGCTCTCCTTGAGCATAGACGTCTTACTGTGTTATGGTGTGATGTTTATATACCTCTAAATGAGATATTTTTAAAAGTCAATATACAAAATATACATAATTTTACAGACAAAAAAAGGAATGTTTTATCGTATTTTTCTGTTACTGATACTATAAACAACTAATATGTATGTTCTAATATCTAAAGCACAATGGTCTTCTTGTATGGTCATGTACACTACCTTTCAAAAGTTTTTTTTTTTTTTTAAATGTTTTTGAAAAATATCATGTATGCTCACCAAATATTATTACAATTTAAATTTAAAATAATAATGTTTTATATATATATATATATATATATATATATATATAAATAAAACGGATACATTTTGCAGAATTCTTTGATGAACAGAAAGTTTAATCTCACTGCCCCCAAACTTTTGAATGGTACATCAGAAAAAACATGGTATTCCCATGGTACCATAGTCAAAAATCATGGCAATCTGCATTTTAAAGACATGATAATGATGAGGGAATTTTCTTTCTTGGGTGAAGAACTGTTGTCGATTACACTGAGTGATGCAAGTACCCCGTATTTACACTGACGAGACTTCACTCCATACTGAAAGCGGCACTGCTCGTCTGCATCATAGGCTTGGCCAGGGGCTGTGGTGGGGTAAACAAATTCCTGCTTGGGGGGAACATTGTTCAGGCAAGAACCCATGCCAGAGCTGAGAAACAATCAGAAAGAAAACAGAACGGGTGTGTGAGAAGTGATGGAAGTGTAAAGGCTAGTTCATGCTGCCCTGATGCCAACAAACACTAAATTACAACAGTTGTAGGGTTTTTTTTTTTTTTTTGGATAGTTGTGTTAACTCGTTTACGTTTGTTGTGGCAGAGTGAATTGGCCTTAATGGTTAGGAACCTATTTTAATCACCATTGTAAGGAATTCATAGTCGAATCAGAATTTTCGAATCTTGCTGATATTCGACAAAGTCAAATCATACGTTTTGGGGGCGGGGCAAAATACATTACCAAGAGTCAAGTCAGTCATAATTACTGACTTTAATGCACAGGGAAGATGTGTATCGGACGCCTCGCAGATACAAACGGGGTAAATAATGTTTTATGTTTTGATTAAAAGATAGTTAACATTAAACGTCAGCAAAATCCTAAGAATTCACAACATTTTTTACAATAGTGCTCTCATTATAACGTTATGTACATGACAGTTGTCAATAATGTTCTGCATTTCTGTTTTGAGCTGCGCGCGATGAAGATGACTAGAATGAAGCTTGTGATAGCAGGTTTTTAATCAATGGGATTTAACTCATCATTTATGTCATATAGAGTACGCTTCGTCATTTATACAACATAACGTAAATATAACGACTTATAAGCTATCTGCACGAAATTCCCCGAAGGCACATGAACGCGTCTGCGCGGCTCTGAATGAACTCTTGTGGACGCGTTCTTCACGCAACAACGTGCAGAAACATGGCAACTAAACTCGAAAAATTCACAGCGTTTCATTATTATAGTGTTCTCATTATAATTGTTATGTATATAATATGACAGTCCCAGTCATAGTTATTAATATTCTGCATTGTTGTTTGTCCTGCTCGCGCTGCGCGGTGAAGAGATAGGCTACCGTCGTACTACAATGAAGTGTTTTACTGCAGCGTAACTCAACCAAATGCATCTTATACAAGATAAATAATATATAGGCTACATGATATATATAAACTGGCTGAAATGTTTTGAAATCACTTGTGCCCTACCTGATCGTAAAAATCCAGTCTTTCACTCTGCCTGTGTCAATTTGAGTCGTGTTAAAGATTTAAATCCCTGCCGCCAAAATCCTCTGTCGGGAAAATTTTATGGAAAGTGAAACTTACATCTATAGGGGTGGTTGGATTTATTGAAGCACGTTAAAATATTTATTTGAAGCTTCTTTCTTTTCAGACTGTTATTTATAGCATTATTTTAATAGGCTGTATATTAACTTATTGGGAGAAAACTGGTAGTTTTATGTGAAATCAAACATTTGAGCACCCCCATTTATCCAAAAAGGCATGATCATAACAACCCGCGAATATTCGACTGTGAGTCGAATCAGGCTCCTCCTATCGAAGCATCAAATCGTCGACTATTCGGGGGCACCCCTACTGCATATGTTAGAAATGGATTTTTTGTAACAACAAAAAAGTCTTACTGTAGTGTATAGAAAATGAAAATTAATAAAATTTGATTCAAATGTACAACAAAAATTCACTAAAATATTTGAAAACAGAAAATGTGAACTAGCTGTCTGAAGATTTTCAGGCCAAATATTAATTAGCCTGTATATTGGTCTATCATTACTAAGCACCTCATGTAACAAATGCCTCTTAAACACAAACTCAGACGATCGTGTTGTATGACTTTAAAAAGACATTCGCATCAATCATTTTTATAATCCAATCCTTTGGAAATTTATGATACTGAAATTCAATAATGATACGGTCAATATTTCACACTAAATCCACGTCTCAGTGAAAATACAGATCTCAGACTGAGGCAGCAGACGCACTCGAGGAAGCTGGTGATGTAATCGCGGCTGCAGGCAGACCAGACGAAGGGGTTTGTCTTCATGGTGATGTGGGCAGCCATGAGTTTAGCGGTCTCCTGACTGCGCACCCCACATGCATTGCCAACACCATCATGATTCATCCCAAACCTGAAAGAGAGAGATGAATGATTTTATGGAATTATAAAAATGGAATCCCATGGTGCTGGTTACAGAGTGTGAACACACACACACCCAAACCTATCAGCACCTCACACAAACTTATGTAATCCTCCACACAGTTAAACATATGCCCCCTTGTCTAGACAGCCCCAGTGCACAGCGTCATGTGGCCATCAGTTCAAAGGTACCTGGATGAGCCATTAGAACCAGACCACTAATGACTTCACCACCTATGAAAACAGCTCCGAGTGTAGCCAAGGCAACAGTATACTGAGTGACCCAGTACAAACAGAGCTCAGATCCGTACAATGATAGAAAAAAATGCTTTTCACCTACTAAAGTAGCAGTAATGACAAAAGAATTGCCTTTCATGGAAGTATTCCCGAAGCTCGATATCAGCCAGGCGTGCCCATAAATTCAAATGCATGATTAAGCTGCAGAAACTGAATGGAATGCTGGGCCACCAAGTAAAACAACACTTCAACATCTTGGAGTGCAAAAAACCACAAACGAAAAGCCCAGCACAAGGTGACTGGAGCCATCAGAGTCTGTTGTCACTTGCTCCACTAACAAGATATAAATATCGCAAGACTGAAAGAAAATATTAGTGCAGTTGTTGACAATGAGCATTATTTGTATTCAAAAGGATCCAGTGGCTTTAGAGTTCATCCTTGAATTTAACCCAAGTTTGTTTTGGTAAGCCACTCAGAGTAGAGGTCAAATGTCAAGGTTCAGAGTTGAGAGGGTGTGCCCTGATGACACAAGTATGTAAAACTGGAATTTCAGAAAGCTGATGTAATGTTGACTTATAGCAGAGCTGCTATCTCTATAGTAGAGTTTTTAAGTTAATAATTTTTAATAATTTAACAAAACCTTTGCATGTTCACAGTTCTCTGATACTGGTTATTTAGTGGTCACATGAAATGCAGGTAAAAAAATGAAATCTTTAATTTTTTAGTAAGCATTTCATTCTATTTCACATTTTTGTTTTTATTTTCATTTTACATTTTTTAGCATTTAATTAATTATCAGCTTTTCATTAATTCACAAACCCCCTGAAGTTCCCTCTTGACCCAAAGTGAGCAGCAATCAATCATCAAACTTCAGGCTGACAGACACACAGGAACAGAGGAAATTAAGATGTAAGGAAGGCAGTAGAGGAACTGCGAGAGACTCACGTGTGTCCTATCTCGTGTGCAATGGTGAAAGCAGTGGCCAGACCAATGTCTTCATTGATGCTACAGCTTCTCTCTGGCTCACACATACCGCCAACAGGTGCCAGACCTGATACGGACAGACGTGTGCATACGGGCACAGTGACATGGACACACACATACACATATATGCTACAATACCATCCACCTTATTTTTAAGCAGCTTTCAGTTATTTTAGCTATACAAAATGCAAAAAAATTCATGTTGACTGAAATTGCAAATTGGTATTGGTTATCATATTATTTTGATTTATTATCGCAATCATAAGCACATTTTGTTGCACAAATGGTTTTACAACTACTGCACTTTATTTATTCTTATAGTTGCTTAGATATAGATTCACACATTCACAAGAAATAGCCTACTTCTGTACTGAAAAAATAAGGTGGATATGTAAATACACATATATGCAAATACTACTACAGTAAGGCTGATTAGTTAATTAATTAATTAGTCTCTACAAACTAATCAATAACATCAAAGTAAAAACTATACAGTACCAATAAACCTTCGATTAGCTTTGTTATGAACAGAGAAGAAATGAGAATTCACCCATGAATAAACAAATATTTAATGCATGCAGACAGATAAGACAATTAATGATGCATGGATGGATAAACAGATGATGAATGGATGGATGGATGGATGGATGGATGGATGGGATGATTGTTTGAATTGGTAAAATGGATGTATTGGATGATTGTTTGGATTAGTAGAATGGATAGATTGGATGACTGGATGGATTGGAAGAAATGGTAAAATGGATGGATAAATGGATTGGTAGGATGGATGGATTGGTAGAATAGATGGATTGGAAGAATGGATGGACTGGTAGAATAGATAGATTGATGGATTGGTAGAATGAATGGATTGGATTACTGGATGGATTGAAAGAACTGATGGATTGGTAGGATGGATGGGATTGCAAGAATTGGAAAAATGGACAGATGGATTGGTAGGATGGATGGATTGGTAGAATAGATGGATTGGAAGAATGGATAGATTGGTAAAATGGATGGATTTGTAGAATAGATGGATTGGAAGAATGGATGGACTGATAGAATAGATGGATTGATGGATTGGTAGAATGGATGGATTGGATTACCGGATGGATTGGAAGAACTGATGGACTGGTAGGATGGATGGAATGAATGAATAGGTTGATGGAAAGGCAGGATGTATGGATTAGATCAACTGGTAGAATGGATGGAATGGTAGGATGTATGGATTGGTAGAATGGATGGATTGGTATGATGGAGGGATGGATGGATCGAATAGGTTGGTGGAATGGCAGGATGTATGGATTAGACAAATTGGTAGAATAGATGGAATGGTAGGATGGATGGATTGGAAAACTGAATGAATTACTTGAATGGATAGATGGATGTCTTACCAAGTGTTCCACAGGGTTTGTTCTTGTAGATGCAGATGTCATACCTGAAAACACAACACAGAAATATCTCTGGTTTTTTATGTTTGGGCTGAATGAATGGCTTGAGTTTTTCTACAGAACACAAACACACACACACACAGATACTAGACCTGTGAGACAGTTCACAGACTGGACACTTTCCTGATAAGAGAGTGAAGACAATGAAAGGAAATGCTTGATGCATCCAGCAGACATACCCTCTGATATAATCTTCCAATATAACAACTCAACACTTTCCACACTTTCTCTTTCGCTCTCACTCTCTATTTCTTTCTCATAATTCACATGTTATCTCTCACACTCAACTCTAAGGCGCAGGAATTCAACCTAACTCCTCATTGTGTAGATTAAAGCAATAGCATGATTTACCATAAATTGCTTGTTCTTCCAAACACACACTTCAAGTACTTTAAAGCCATTTTAAAATTATGACCTGTTGCCTTGAAGAACCAATGGAGTGCTTCAAAATGTTAGACAGATGTTAGTGTGAGTTTGTTGAAAAAGTTTTTAAAAGCATATACTGTCAAACTTTGTCTCTAATTATCTGCATGCTGACCTGGTGATGAGGACTGCTGTATCATGGTGAGCGATTCCATTGTCAGGGATGGCATTCCCATGTCCGTTCCGGTGCAGGATGGACTTTTGCCACTTGCAGAAACTGTCTAAAGACTTCCCTGCATGATGGTTTACCTCTAGTGTGGGCTGGCAAGAGAGGAAAGGAAAAATCTGGATCAGATAAACTTGGATCAGACAGTACATCCAGATTTATTACATATACATCGTACACTCTGTGTATAATTTGATGAGTTAAACGTATGTGCACGCTCATATGTATTTGCAGCACAGTAAGACCCTAAAAATTGTTTCCTAACTAGGTTGATACTGGACCTCTTTTTATATAACAGTTGAGAATATGCTGGTTCTTTCAAGCTTGGGTATTTAAATTCCGTGTGAGACAAAATTGCATAAATAATGATTGTTTTCAAAAAGGTTTCCCAGAGCACTCCTCCCGTTTGCCATTGGTATGATATGCATGACTTATGTATAGTGTCTACACCTCCATGTCACATGGTCTATTTTAATGATGTCTTTACTACCTTTCTGGGCCTTGAACGTGGTAGTTCCGTTGCTGTGTATGCAGGGTCAGAAAGCTCTCAGATTTCATCAAAATTATCTTAATTTGTGTTATGAAGATGAACAAAGGTCTTACGGGTTTGGAACAACATGACGGTATGTAATTAATGTGAGAATTTTCATTTTTGGGTGAACTATCCCTTTAAGGTGAGGTCAAATAAGCAAAAAGTCACATTAGATTTCACATAGAAATTCGGTCCATTGTCAATAACATAACAATACATGTAGGAAGCAGCTCTATAACAGTAAATTCTCACAGGGCCATTGGACCAAATTCCAATCATGCGGATTTCTAAAGAGATTATGCATTTCACCAGGGGAACTTTTTTCATATGAAAGTAAATGTGACAATCGGTGCTGATAGTCTTGTGAGACATATAGCGCTGTTGCGCTTCAGGCGTCCCGACCTTGAGTCCCAGCTCGAGGACCTTTCCAGATCCCATCCCCTTTCCACTTCACTTCCTGTCTACTCACTGTCCTATCATAATACAAGTAAAAACACCAAAAAAAAGTAAATGTGACAATGAATACATTTTTAACTGCAATTGGAGAAAACATTTTATCAAAAATATTTTTAACAAATTCCACTTTAAGGCCTTTTCACACAAGTCCAATGTGATTATAATTATTTTACAAAAAAATGTAAAATAAAATTGTAAGATAAATTGTAAAATATAAAATTTCAACAGTTTTCGAACCTAAGGCAGCATTTTCATTATTTTCTATAAAAAGTTTGAGACATCTAAATATATATATATATATATATATATATATATATATATATATCATATCTGAAACAATTAAATCAACTTAGACACATTATAAAAACAACAGATATTTGCAGTATAATATTTTGGACTCTTTGAGAAAGACTCCATAGTGATGCACTGTTTTAGAGATGCAAGTTACTCACAATAAATCTAACTTTTTAAGCTACATCTTGTAGCTTCTTTAGCTTTAAACATGCACAGCTCTGAGCCATTCCTCTGCTGTATTGATGAATTTACAGTTTGTCAGGTCTATGGTAATATAGACACAACAAACACACTGCCAGCATGTACAAAAAGACAGACAGTTTTTCCCTACCACTCTGCCTGGCACCCAGCACCCAAGACAGCCACAGCACCATAACACTCATAACCCAGGAATGCACACACTGGCATAGTCTATAACTGTATCATCCCACAGTCCAGGGCACAGAGTTCTAACTTTCCAGGTTTCCTCTACCGCAGGGGGTGGCAGGGTGTTCTCATCTGGAAACGAACCATGTTTGGTTCCACGAAACCTCAGCGCGCCACACGGTGGTTATCTCAACACGGCTAATGCTGCTCCTAATGACCGGTCTCCCATTATTTGTCAAATGACATTATGCGGAACAAATTACAGGGGGATTTATTTTTAGCTGTCTGCGATTTGGGATCATTAATGCTTCATTAAATACACCGCAAAACCGCACTCTATCCTTTCCCTGTCCTGCGTCATCTGTAGGAGCCTATTTGAGGTCCCGACTCTGTCGGCATGTTTCAGAGATCCTGTGGAGTGAGCCAACTCGCTCATGTGGTGTCGTCACGCCCCGCTCAGGACAGAGGTGGAAGCCTGAATGCATGACAGAGGCAGACTGATTGCATTTAGAAGCAGGCGGCGAGAACAGTAGCAGTACAGTTTGGCTTCCCCTTAGATTTTGCACGATTTTTTACACGTTTTTTAGACCCCTGTACACTTACGACTGTAGCAAAATGAGAGGTCACAATCAACAATAAGAGCAGTCATGGCAGACTCTCTGGACACACCCAGCAGAGCCAGGTAGCATACAGTCCAGACTTGTGTGGACTGTCTCGACTGCCACAGACTAGGACGCTTTTGCCTGTAAATACACAAACAAGGAATTCTTTGACAGGTGAAATAAACCAGACTAAGGCTTATATGTGTATGTGTTGGGCTGTAACAATCATGAAATTCTGTCTGATGAATAATTTGTGTATAAATTACTGTAATAAATGATTTAATGGCTTTATTGTTTGATCAAAAATACAGTAAAAACAGTGATATTGTGAAATATTAATATTAAATTCTGTGCTGCTTAATATTTTTGTGGGAACTGTGATACATTTCATGATTCTTTGATGAAAAGAAAGAACTATCAAAAGAACTGTACTTACTTAAATTAGAAATCTTTTCTAACAATCTAAAAGTCTTTACTGTCATTTTTTTTTCAATTTAATGTATCTTGCTTAATACGTTTTTTCAAAAAAAAAAAAAACTTACCGAGCCCAAACTTTTAACAATAGTGTATATTTCTATCCTAAATATATCTAAATATTTATATTATATATATTTATATATTTTATATTAAAATTAAGTGGAGCCAGAGTGATTGCATTTACAATGCATGTTAAACCATTGTTTATACTTTTCACAAATGATGCATGCACATCAGAGGCATTTATATTTCACATAACACACCACTAGCCTGACTACGTCAGACTTCGTACTTCCGCTCAATTTCAGTTCGCTTCTGTACTCAGTCTGATATAGCAAACCAGCTCCCAGATTATCTCCGGCTCCGAAACAGCCGTCCAACCAGCGAACAGAGGGCGGGCTGAGAGCCGTGACGTAGACGCTTAAGCGCCGAATCAGATTGTAGTTTAGGTTAGGGAAATCTAAAACGACAGCGGACATGGAGACACGGGATGCTTTTCGCTCTGTTGTGGAGAATATTCCTGGCATTTGCCAACTGAAGCCCGAACAAGAAGAGTGTTTGGTTCACATTTTGAATGAAGGTGATGTTGTGGCCCTACTCCCGACAGGTTTTGGGAAAAGTTTAATTTATCAACTGTTACCGATCGTCAGCGAGAAACTGGGGAGGCGTGTGATTGGCTTACGGTTACACCAATGATTTTAAACTTCAGACAAGCGCCCCCCCACGAGAAAGTAAACGCTTGTCAATTATGCCCTTCCAGACTCTGTCTACGAAGCAAAGCGAAGTAGCAGAGTTTGGTATTACCAGGCTAACACACCACTGCATCAGAAAAAGAAACATTTCTATGTTCACTTAAAATGTCCCTATTTGAATGGTAATGTGTGACACAAATATTGTGTCAAATGTAATAAATGTAACAGTCCTTTAGGCAAACGTGCTTCAATAAGAGTACCTGGTCTTCCATCAGTAGAATAAGCCTCGTCACAACGATGTTCACTGCGTTCCCCAGGCTAGAATCCTGGAACAGTTTGGCAACCTGACCTCCAGGGAAACAAGAAAAAAACCAGTCTTAAAAACGAGCCAATTGTCTGTTTTTAGACCTTTCTAATCCTGCTGTTTACTGTAAAGATGGACATTTTACAGTCTGCTATAAAACCAGTGCTAACTGCTGTGCTGGGGCCGCGAGGTGAGGTAATCCCTTCATTAAACACATTCCACAGGTGTGAAACTATTTGTAACAATGCCACAAATCGCCCATGGGGATTATAAATTGGAGAGAGAAATATGGATCTTCAGGGTGACAGAAGACAGTTACTTAGACAACTGGTTTTCATTTAATCATTATTCTTTGAGCCAATACAAATGACCTGGATAGGTCAAACATCCTCTGAAGATTCACTTAGTCTGTGGGACATCATTGCAGGCTGTTCATTTCAGGTCTTTGTAAGGATCTCAAGTAACCAGCAAAGAGTTTAGCAGAACGTCCGAACAGCTTTCTTCCATGAAAGCAAATGGAAACCAGGGGCAGTCAAACACCAAATAAGCACCAAAAAATCATCCTGAAAGTACCTGAATCCATATGATAGCTTTGTGGAGAACAGATCAAAATCTAAAATCTTGTTTTGAAAATTTTCTTTAAATGTTCACCTTTCACGTTCATTGTATGGAAAAGAGCAGCTTGGACATTCTGCTATAATATAAATAACTCCATGTGTTTCACAGGGAAAAAAGTCAAGAAAAGTGACAAGATTTTTGTCTGAACTATTTTTTAAGCATGCAAACAAGAACAAGGAGAGTTGAAGCTTACAATATTCATGACGGCCAGAATATACTGCTCGATATCGCGACGGCCGTGATAGCTGACCATCATCTTGTCGGCCACCACCAGGGTTTCGACATAGCGTTCTCGGCTGACAGAACGCTTCAGTGGTAACTGGCCCCGTCCCATCTGGTTGGGTGAGGGCTTTATTGTTCTCTGCCACCATCCATAGCTTTTACCAGGCTTTTCATCTAAAGAGAAATAGCCACAATGAGCAAAACTCTGTAGCTACAGTTTTTTATTAAAATCTTTTATTTAAAAAAAAGGGTCTTCAATTCAGAAGTTAATGCTTTTTTTTTTTTTTTTTGCAAAGTCCTTCTAGCGTAACTTCAAACTGTGAATGAGCTGACTTTGGATTGATTACTTTCAATAAGATAGTTATGTTAAGTTTACCTATAAACCAGGCAGTGGTCCCAAATAAGTTAGACCTTTAGAGTCAGCATGAAATGTAAATTCACCCTGTCTTTTTTCTAAATGAATTGCTCAAGCTTCTGAAATGGAAGACTTCTCTCTGGTGATGTATGCCAGACTTCTCCAATCATTTAGTCTGCTTAAACCCCGCCCCTTTCTCACAATCAACCACAAGCTTGCATTCAGATTTGCCTCCATTCAATTAACAATTGACGGATAGAACCAAGTTCCTGCCCAGCATTTTTTGATAATCAGTTTCACTTGGATGTACGTCACAATATGTATGAAAAAATCCATCGTTACTTCCATTACAACGTGACTTTTAATGCTAGGAATAAAACGGGATAGCATACATACTGAGAGACCCCATGAAATGGGCTGGCGAACACAATTTTCATTCATGAGTTGTTTTAAAGGTTTAAAATACATTTTCATGGTCTTTTTAGTTCTTACCGATGACTCCACAGGACTGGTCCATGTTTTGATATCTTAGAGACGACCGTTTGTACACCACATGGGGGCGCCCTTCTCTGCCATCCTCATTAGTGAAGTTTTTAGCAGAAACCAGGGGTTCAATAAGGTACTCCTCACCTCCAGCTACAATGACCCCTTGCTGAAAAAAACAAGAAGCCATAGTTTCGCACTTAAGTGTCTGAAATATATGACATGCTTTTGCCTGAAAAAACGAAACATTTGGCTCATGGGCAATCTGATTTTACCAGCTAGATTCATTGAAGTCCCTGACAAGATCAAATCAGCCCATCATTAGTCTCCCCTCTAAAATAATGAGCTTGCACTGGGCTAATAATCCTGGATGAAATGGGAACTCATGGCGGATGGCCAAAGGATCTTAGCATGTTTCATTGTTTCCTCTCTTCATCTCTCTCTGTCACACTTTTCAAATCCACATAATCCTGTAATGTGCTTAGTGATGCTCTCGTGGACACACTGAGCATTCCCTAATGAATTTAGTCATGCTACTCTGATCACCAATAATTAACCTGGAAGTTTCTTACCGCCTTCATGAGCAAGTTTAATCCTCCATTGTATTTACTTGTGTTGGTGCACACACAATTAAAAATGGATGAATTATCGACCAGGCCGGTCATGTATTAGCATCTGTGATGCCAGGTAGATGAATCACCCAATACTGTATCCAGGATGTCTGATGGCATTTATCAGAGAGACTTAACGCTGCATTCAAAGGGTCTGGATAAACAAGCATTGGTCTTGACTTTGTAATCTGTTTACGCAGGTGTATTACCAGCTCCGGCAAGTAATGAGAAGGCCACAGCATGCTGCTTGAAACTAAATCCATCATTAGGCTCCAAAACACCTGTTTTTAGAGTTGAGCTTTACACCAGCTGGGAGAGACAGACTTTAGCAACAGCTGCCCATTTCAGATCTACAGGGGCGCCACGACAACTCACTCAAGTGTAGAAAGAAAGAGATTACGCTGTATAATACATCATTACTTTAGCATACGGCATTATGGATATCACCTGAGCCTCATGTGATGGAGATGTCTAACAAAGTGCTAAAGCCATTTAAAGGAATATTCTGGGTTTTATTGCAAAAATTAAATTAATTTTCACTTGTCCCTACTTTTTTTAAAAAAATAAGCAAAAAAATCTATGTTAAAATGAGATACTTACAATGAAAGTTAATGGGGCAAACCATAAATAAAATAAAGCACTTTTGAAATGTAAAATATTTACTGTTTCAAAAGTGTAGTAACAAGACAGAAACAATATGCATGTTAATGTGATTTCAGTTTAAGAAAACAGTTGCTAATCTTTTCTATGTAAAGTAAAGATCCGTTCAAAGGTTTGAGGTCAGTAAGATTTTATGTTCACTGATGTGAACATGCGGTCAAGTCTGACAAGGAAGATAACTGTTGAATAACGTCATTATTTTTGTTATTTTGGTGCACTAAGTTTCTCGTAGCTTCATAAAATGAAGGTTGAACCACTGATGTCACATGGACTATTTTACCGATGTCCTTACCTACCTTTCTGGGCCTTGAATATGTCAGTTGCATTGCTGTCTACGCAGGGTCAAAAAATCGTGTTCCGAAGATGAACAAAGGTCTTACAGGTTTGGAACAACATGAGGGTGAGTAATTAATGACAGAATTTTCATTTTTGGGTGAACTATCCTTTCAGGCCATAGGTGCAGCCCATTTTGCAGACTTCCGCATTGACATGCATTGAGTGCATACATAGGTTAGGTGCACAGTAATTAGTACAACATTTTGCCTGCGAGACACAGCACTGTCTGCTACAAAATTCTAATGGAGCTTACCAGGCCATTACAGTTGCTAAGAGCCACAGAACTAGAGTGAGGCTGGTGCTGCAGGTGACCCACATAGTGGCAGTTGGGCAAGTATGGGTAACTCCAAGCCAAGCGGCCCCTCTTCCAGTATTCCACACGGAACTGTCGCGAGAGCAGTCCTCCCTGCAGCGTGAGGTTGAGCAAAAGGTCAGCACTCGACGTGGAGAGCTGATAGTACAGCTGCGGCTCTGGAACGTTCTGCGTTTCCGTGCTACGCCGGTGTCGGCCATTCCTGTGAGAGTTCTCCTCTTCCAATAGCGTTTCCCCATGCGGCCCCACACGCACTGGGATGGCGATCTCATACTGGCCCAAGCTGGACAGAAACTCAGCTGTGGAAACACAAAAAATGTCCTTTATATTGATGGATGGAAGCTGAGTTGAGTTTATACAGCTCAAACAATAAGCAATTAAACATGCACTGAAATTGTTTTATACACTACAATTCAAAAGTTTGGAGTATGTTTTTTTATTGTTTTTGAAGAAGTCTCTTGCTAACCAAGACTGCATTATTTGTTCAAAAATACAATTATACAATATATTTAAGTAACTGTTTACGATTGTAATATAGTTTAAAATGTAGTTTATTCAAGTGATGGGAAAGCTGATTTTTTTTTTTAGCAGCCATTACTTCAGTTTTAAGTGTCACATGATCCTGAAAAAAAAAAAAAAATTAACCCTAAACTTCTGAACAGTAGTGGATATTATAAGATTATAATATACCATAAAATTTTAAAATATACTATTGCATTAAAGTACATTATATAATATATAATATTAAAATATATATTTAAATATAAAATATATAAATGCACATTTACATGGATAAAGACATATCAAAATCATATCAGTAGCCTAAAAATAATGTATTTTACTTGAAGAGGATCACTTCACAGGGGGCCGCCATCCTGAGGTCACATGATCAGGCCTAGATGGAATCTACACACTCTTTCCACATTTTCTGCACTGATTTTAGGGAGAAAAAAAATCTGAGGAATTCTGCAAATTGGATTTAAATATGGAAATCTGTGGAAGTAAAGAGGAACTAAGAGTACAAGACACTAGCTACTCAGCTAGCAGAAAGCATAATTAAAAAGCCTAAATATTTAATAAATACTGAACAAAGTTAAACTAAGATGCAAGGGATGAGGGATGTGAAAGAATTTATGCCTCTAGTTGTCACTAAAAAAATTACTAAATGCATTTTTAAGATCCAAACAAGTGAGAACTGTTAACTCAAATCAACAATACATCCGTAAACAAACTATTTTAAGCAGATTGCCGTCCCTTGGATCAGCTGGGGCCCATGTAAAGAGCATCTGGTTACTAACAAGGATTTTATTCAGTTGCAGTTATGTACTCTGACCGTGTCAATTGGCGAACAAAAGAGTTCACAGTGAAACCATTGAGTAGACCACGGAGAAGAAAAGCAAGTTAGCAGCCCAAAGGCCAAGGGCTGCCTGTTGCTATGGAAATCCTGAAATTGTATACTTCCTGTTCCCGACAGCAGGCCTGGAGATTAATTGTCCAAATTCGGCATTTGAAAAACGGCACCCAAGGGGCGGAGATTGCCAAAGAGACAAACATCCTGAAACCAAACCAAACCCTTTTATACATTCAGATGTGAAGAAGTACACCAGGATCAGTGTCCTTAATGTGAAACAAGGTTTGTTCCATTGGTTTGTTTACTCCATCCTGCCAGTTCAAACACTGTGAGAAGGGCGACAGCAATGTCTCTTTTGTTTGGGTCCAGAGGCATGAAGATGAGACTTGTGCATGACCTTGATTCAGCTAGTCTTACTACTTTCCGTAATCTCTCAAAGCTGTAGAAATACATCAGCAGACGCACCATATGACTTATATTAAATTTGGCATTGTGTACAATGGCAAGAGAAGGACAAGTAACCTTAGAGAATACGGTCCATTTCATTAAGCCTTCCATAAGGAGGGAATGAAGGCTCAAACCAAGTGCTGAAAATATAAAAGATCACATCGTTCTCTCCTCACAGCAGTTACTCAGACTGGGCCACTTAAGACTGTCTAATTACTGAAAGAGCTGCTGCTTCTGAGCCTCACATGTGTTTCCATTGGGTTTTTAAAACCTGTGCAGACTCAAGACCATCACCAGACCAACAGAAGAGCTCTGTCCTTAAATTTAAAGGAATAGTTCACCCAAAAACGAACATTTTGTCATCATTTACTCACCCTCGTGAGGTTTGTCGTTCCAAACCTGTATAAGTTTTTTTATTATATTGAACACAAAAGAAGATATTTTGAAGAACCAATCAGTTGTTGGCCCCCACTGACTTCCATAGTAGGGATAGAAATACTATGCAAGTCAATGGGGACCATCAACTGTTATATTACCAGCATTCTTCATCAAAATATCTTCTTTTATGTTCAACATAAGAAAGAAACTCATACAGGTTTTGAATGACATGAGGGTGAGTAAATGGTGACAAAATTTTCATTTTTAGGTGAACTATCCCTTTAAGCTCACTTTTGGCCTTTTACACCCTATAGTCCAGTACATGTAAATGCTGTCTGGGTTTACAAATTTCAATCAATTGTAAAAGTAATCAGTGGTGGAGTGGTTTGTAAGTAAAAAGACTGTTAAATGAAAAGTTCAGGATTACTTTTAGCACTGAACATGCAAAACAACATGTTACTTCTTACAATTTACACCATAAGACATGACTTATTTTGTTACTGGTATGTGCAACAATGTCAAAGTAAACAACATGAGATGACAAAACTAGATTGCTTGTATTATAAACTCCAAAGATGCTTAAACTGCTAGCAGGACACAAATATTCAGGCGTAAAAGTAAAACATACCACTTTGAATAACAGCCTAATAATTAAAAAACAAAATAAAATAAGAAATAAACGAATTACAACATGTTATTTTATTATTATTATTTTGATTATTATTAAGCATAAAACAACAACGTAACATGTATTCACATGCTAGGAGAATTCTGACAATAGAAGTCATTTTTATGTGCATTTTGGAAATTTTATTTTTTTTATGTGATCTTCCAAGATTCACATAAATACACAGTGATAGAAACTCAGCTAGTTTGAACAATTTTAAATAACACATTTGGCCCCAAGTTGTTCTAGAGGGGCCATTTGTCCACTAAAACTGTATTTCAAGTCAATCTGGATAAAAGTGTCTGCAAATTAGCCAATGCAGGACTAAAGGTAATGTAGCCTCTCTCTATAACTTGAATCCAGACAGTCTCAATAACAGGAGCCAGGGGCACAGCTGGGTCTTATGTCAAAGCATGAAAGCAGAGCTCAAACTGTACAACACACCCAGCCCTCTGACCGCCATCAACTGGCGCTATCTTAAATAAACATAAGGCCCACAATTGATGGAAGGGTACTCCCTGCTCTTACACCTACAGGGTGCACCGAAACCTCCAGAGCCTTTGATGTGTCTTTAACCTCAACAAGGAACCCGAAAGGAGGAGGACGCCTGCATTACTTCCCCATAAACTCCCTCGCCATGGACAGAGCCCCATTAAAAGAATAAAGACTTCACTTTTGATTCAAATAAACCACCATCAGGAGCCGCCCAGGGTTTGAAAGTTTATTTTAGAAGGTTAAGGAGAACAACCTTTAATTAGGACCGTGCGGGAAACTAAAGTGAACCCCCCCCCCCTTTTTTTTAAACCCGAGTTTTCCTGTGGAAACCAGGCTGGAGAAAAAGAGAGAGAGAAGTCTCTCCACCTTTCCCAGATGTACAACAGCTGCATCAAGTCAGTGAGTGCGCCCAGACTTGCGGAGGAGAAAACTCTTCCTCATGCCAGGCTGAGAAGTCAGTCTTTCTTGAACGGAGGCCCTGTCAGCGACTCAAAACCCATCCATATCCTGTTTGTGTACCGTCTGCCACACTGCTATTTGGACTACGAGACTTAAATATGTGCCTGTGGTGACCGGTCACTGCATGTGGCGAGATTACACACAAACTCAGTGCTCTGCTTTAATAACTGTACGCTACATGATGTAACCCTGGTTATGGAAGGGAAAAATGCATTATTAAGCTATTCATAGGCCAAAAAATGACGTTTAACAGCAACTACGGCTGGTCTGCATATTTGTCCCGTCCGCCTTTTGAATAAACACACAGAAACTCAGCCAGACACGCTCACACGCTCGTCCTGAACTGGACCAGACGATGCAATGAAGTCAAATCCACATGCTTTAGCATGTTCTTATTACGTAACCTTTGTATCGCTTTAAATCTTATATATTTGAAATAACTTAACGGGATTAGTATGTTGCAGGAATGTACATTTTAAAGTCTAAACGATGCCTCATGTGAGTCTCGTCAGGGAGATAACTGGGTCACTAATTGTATGAAAAGAGACAGTGGTCGGTTTCATGGAAAGATGGGTCATCGAGTCTGGCCGGCTCTTGTGATGGCTAACTGACGTCGCAGTGCATCTGTTCCTGGTTGTCTAAATGGTTTGTTACTGTTCGAGGCTTGAGGCAAACAATTCATTCTGTTTTACGCTTTGATGATTTGCCATTGCTGCATCCATTGTGCAGCGTGAAATGTAAGGAAAGTTTCTCAGGTAACTTCTACTGCAACAAGAAGTGTGTTTACATGCACTTTAAAATAGATTTCAGTCTGACTAAAGTAATAATTAGTCTTTATTAGTCAAATTGTAATAGCAGTCTGTTTTGCTAATTATGTTAAAGGATTTTTCTCCATATAGTGGACTTCAGTGGGAGCCAGTGGGTTGAAGGTCCAAACTGCAGTTTCAATGCAGATCCCAGCCAAGGAATAAGGGTCTTATCTAGCAAACGATTGGCCATTTTCTAAAAAAAATAAATAAATTACAGACTTTTTAAGTGTGATGTAGGCAGAAGTAGTACCGAACTCCATCTAATTTTCTCCTCCAACTTCAAAATCGTCCAACATCGTTATTTTACTTTATTTTTGTAAAGAGCGTTTGAGTCAGTCTTTGCACATTCGCTTTGTAAACACTGGGTGGGTACTTCCACTTAAGTCACATGTGACATTTCCAACGTGATTATGTAATGTGTGAAGTCGTGGACACGTATCGCAGAGCTAGTGCAAGAAGAGCATTTGTGGTTAAAAAGTATATAAATTTGTGTTTTTTTAGAAAAGGACCAATTGTCCCATATTCCTGGACTGGGATCGTGTAGAGCCCTTTGAAGCTGCATTGAAACTGCAATTTGGACCTTCAACCCGTTGGCTCCCACTGAAATCCATTATATGGAAAAAATCCTGGAATGTTTTCCTCAAAAACCTGAATTTCTTTTCGACTGATGAAAGAAAGACATAAACATCTTGGAAGACATGGGGGTGAGTATTTTTTTTAAATTTGATTTAGCCAGGGTGCATTAACTTGATCAAAGGTGATCAATTTCAAAGTAATTTTATTTCAAATAAATGGTTTTTCATCTTTCATTTCAATACATCAGTATCACCGTTTCCACAAAATATTAGGGAACACAGCTGTTTTCAACATTGATAATAATAAGAAATTGAGCAGCAAATTAGAAGGGTCATGTGACAAATATTCAGATAAATTCAGCTTTGCCAAACACAGGAATAAATTACATTTTAAAAAATATTACAAAAGAAAACAGCTTCTTTAAATTGCAATAATATTTCACAATATTATTGTTTTTATTGTATTTTTGATCAAATAAATGCAGCTTTGGTGTGCATTAGAGACTTGTTTCAAAACTTCTGAATGGTAGTGTATACAAGAAGCAGGATGGCCCGCTTTAATGCAGTTTAACAGCAGCAAATGATTGCTAAAACTTATTTTTCACGTATCATCTACTTCAACTTCATTACAATAAAACAATCAGGAATCTCACCTTGAGACTGAGCAAACTCCTCAGGACTCCAACTCTCTGCCACTCCACTGGCAACCATGGCGATGATGCCAACGCAGGCCAAACTCCTCCACACCGTTTCCATGGTTACTACAGCAAGCTTCAATGCGGTGCCCAGCCCTCTGTCCCAACATGTCTTCTGCCCTCTGACGGCCCCACGCTCACCAAAGTGACGCACAGAATTCTGGAGCCATGGTGGCTTCGCTTCTATGTGGATCCTGACGCTTCGCCTCTCGGGGTTGGAGGTGGAGGACGGGCAGTTCTAAGATGCGTACAACCGGGGATCATAAATACGAAGAGCCTCCCTATTGAAAGACAAACATGTTAGATAGATGCAAAAGAAAAGGAAGAATGGCGAGTTTCTTGGCTAAATGGTTCCTCTCTGACCGGTCAAACATATTGCCTTGGGAGGCTGTTGTTTGCATCCTGTCACTAGAGCTAATCAATCATTCCTCCTTTCAGATTCAAGAGGAAAGGGGAAAAAACGCTCTCTAACCTGGGGGCTGCTGTTTCTCTTCACTCTGTCCTTCACCGGAAGAGTGCAAAAGAAAGGAAAGCATTGTGGGGTCAGGAAGGCAAGCCGACGTCTGGGGCAGGCTATAAAACAAAATGTCCTAATTTGAGAAATACCACAAGAGGGACTTGTGTGGCACCACTGCTTCTAATGGGACACAATGAGAGAGAGGCTGCATAATGCACAGGGGCGACCAAAAAAATAATAATAATAATGCTCTGGGTAAATAAGTTCAGACAACTCATTTAAGTGCCGACATGGCTGACAGCTGTTAATGCACCATCAACGTTTTAGATCAACTAAGTGTAATACTGTGTAAGGTGTCCATTCAAACTGAAAGCATAAATCATAAATCAGAGCAAAACGCAAAACTGTGACATTTTATTTACTTACGCGGTTCACTGGGCAGTGCTAAAACCGGCTGTGCATATACTTACATACCGGCAACCCGCCAAAATAAAAGCTTGCTGATTTTATGTTTAAAAATGTTGAAAATTCATATAAAAAGGAAAAAAGAAAAAATGAAAATGTAAGTGTAAATATTAGCATTGTATTTTAAGTGTACTGTAAAATAATTGTATTTTTTTTTATTACTTTTTATTTTAAAATATTATAGTATTATCACACTTTACTTTGTTTATTATTTTATTTAAAAAAATTAAATAAAGTGCGAGAATATTATTAATACTATTATTAATTATTTTATTTTTTATAGTTATATTTAACGGGTCACACTATGTGCAGTGTGAGCATCAAACCAAATCTTCAGGTGCTCCATGAGAACCAGGCCAAAAAACTTATGTGCACCCCTGGTAATGCACACTGTTGTACATACTGTAGACTGCCTACTATAGAAGTGCACACACAAAATAGTCATATTACACATAATTTTTCAATTTTCAGTAGAAATGTGTGTAATAATCACATAAAAGTAAAGAAAATATAATATTATAAAAACCGGTTGATATTGAATCCATCACACTGAAAATGCAAAATTAAGTCAAGCGATTGCAGTTGAAATTATCTGCAATTCATTCACCCCACTGAAAATTATAGGTTAAGTGCATTGTATTGTGGGATAGCATATTCCTTGCAACATGATTTGATTGTATACTGCACTTTCATGTGTCTTGCACGTTCATTCAAATGTCATGCATAAAGAAAAATAGCATATTTTGCCCAGTATACACACTGCATACTGCAAACATAGTATGAGTAGTATGGTTTTCTTAATCAGCACTGTGATCAACATCAACAAAAGCTACCTCCTTCTCGCCTTCCTTTTTTTCTTTCATTCTCTATATAATCCTCACTCCATGCTTTCTGGGAAGAGGTAGAAAGAGATGCCATACAAGCTCTGATGGGTGAAGAGAAACCAAGTGCAGACAAAGGTAATCAAGAACAGATGGGAAATGATTTGGCAACATAAGGATACAAGTTGCCTCCTGATGAAAAAAAGGATGAACTCAAACTCAAGAAAGAAAGGGAAAAGAAGTTTAGAAGGGTTAAGGGAGGAGGAAAGGGAGACAATTTGGGAAAGGGTGAGAGAAAGAATATAGAGTTTGTGCACTCATTTGTCCATCAAGGATAACTATTCCTGACTAGTACCACAAAAAAAGACAATGGCCAAAGTAGTGTGCGACTGTGCGTCTGTGTGTGTGAGGGAGCTCTGTCTAATTTCTACGGAAAAACTGTTTTGGAAAGCTATATGAAACCACTGTGCAAAACTCATCCAAGATTTCTGTTGCCACAAAATAAGCCATGTTAAACTGCCTGACAATATTCTACATTCCCCTCCATTAAAAATCATACACTCTCTTTCTTCATTGAAAAAAGTAGCAGCAACAAATAGGTCAGGACCCAAAAGTGGCCTCAGAGGCTGATGCTGGTTTTAAGTTCCCCTCATTTCCTATGGGCTGCATTGAAACAGCTTAAGTGCAGCAAGTAATCTTAAAACACTAAGAGGTCTTTGTCCCTTACAAATAGTGATGGACTACATGCCCCTGTGCTCTCCACACACTTTCGACCCTCCAGGCTTTTTACTGTTATTTCCTGTTTTTGGCAAAAGCCTCTTCACTTGCATTACCTCTTGTTAGAGTCTTGTTTTATTGTGAAGTTACTAGACTGAGATTGGTGGTTTTCGTTAAAACATTGTCTTATCTAAATCTTGGCAAGGAAGGTCCAAGATTTGGTCCTCTATGTTCTTTATTTGTGTGTCACGAAATACACGGCTTTGAGGCTTGATCAACCTAAAAGGCCAACATTATGTCATAATTAGGATTGGGAACTGAGAATTTTTAGTTTCTTTTTTATTTTTAGGGGTAATATTACTCACATACTGTGAGCATTCAACAAAATATTGTACTAAAATACTTTTTCCGCACTATTCAGCCATGTCGCAACCAGTGTTAATTTTGGCAGGCATTTTTGATTTAGTCTTAGTCTTTATCTTGAGATGAAAATGCTTAATAGTCTTAGTCACATTTTAGTCATTTGAGTCTTTCATAGTTTTAGTCTAGTTTTAGTCAATGAAAAGTCATTGCATTTTTCGTCAACTTTTAGTCATTATACTTTTTTAGTCATTACTTTAGTCAGAGCTGCAATTTTACCAACATTTATTTTGGTAGCTATTTTATATGTAGTCTTATTAAAAATAGTCATTAATTCTTACTACTCTTTAGACCAAATTAATTAGCTTATGAGAAATTTGAATCAAGGGATTAAATTTGGAAAAACTGAAATAAATTTAGGATGTATTATAGATGTATTTAATTGGGAATGCTGTCCCTTTAAGGCGAGCATACATGTAATGCTGACACCGCATTCAGTTTTTTCACCCACCTGTTTCGTTCACTCTTTCTGCATACTGTTGACTATGTATTCGTGAGATACTCTACATAGACATTGGACTGCTGTGTGTGTATTTGATGTGCCTTTATTAGAAAACTGAAGAGTGGGTGATGTGACGAGAAGAGCACTTCTATCAATGTGATTCCTTCATGTGTACTAACTTTAAATCCGTTGACTCCGGGAAAAGCAGGACATTCTGAGTCACTATCACTAACCCTTCAGGTACTGGGACCATTGTTTCAGATCTTGTGTTCAGATTAGTGTTTGTGCTTCCTCTATGTCAGCTGCGGCTGCCATTACTGAGAACTAGATGTCACGAACGCCCTTCATCTGATTGTAATCCAATGACAGAGACGCACATTTTGAAAGACAAGACAGTTAATTTAGCCTATAGGATGTATTTTGAATGTCCGGTAGTCCTCAAATAACATTTTAGTCCCGTCTCGTCTTGTTAACGAAGACACTGCATAAATTTCGTCATAGTTTTTATCATCAGATATTAGTTTTAGCTCGTCAACGTCTCGTTTTAGTCACAGAAAAAAGGTTCGTTGACGAATATTTTTCGTCATCGTCTTCGTTGACGAAATTAACACTGGTCGCAACACCGATACTGAGTAATAATGAGTAAATATATAAAATATTTTGATATATTAAAGAGTAAATCTTTTGAGCCAGTTCTTTTTAGTGAATAAAAAACCTACAGCACAACCAGTGTAAACCAATTCCCAAACAAATGATTTTAATGACTTGTTTCTTTTTAGTACATCAAATCAACAAATTTTTATTTCTTTAAAATGCAGTTAAGGCATGACCAGTGTTATATTTGTTTAATATATATAGTTACAGTGCAACCAGTGTTATCCGATTGCGAAACAAACTCTTTGAGTCGGTTCTTTTTAGTGAATCAAAAACCTGCAGTGTAACTTCATGAATGAAAGACTGGTTCAAAATAAATAAATAAATGAATAATTTGTTGGTCATTTGTTTAATATATAGTTACAGCCAATTAAATAAGTCATTAATGGAGTCGTAAATGGAACCAAAATCACTAAGAGGAATCAGAATCATTCAGTTCCCATTATAATATAAAACAATAAAACAGAATTTGTGTAAATAAGGGGAAACAACTAAACTTTTCCAGTGAATGATTCACTTGTCCATCTGCGGCCTGTTTTGTGATAAAAACACCGGCTCACAAAGCAGGAGAAGGAGCTCAAGCCACAGAGGCCACAGGAAGACATGACCTCGTAGAGCAACATCTTCTCCAAAAAATTCAGCTGTGGCCTTGAAGGAGTTGAACTTGATAACTGGCTGCTCTTGGGGGTAAATCAAGAACGAGAAGCATCTGCGAGCTACAGACGGCGTGTCGACATATACTAAATGTGATATGAAATTTCAGGAAGGGTCTTGTAAACTGTTAGCGCAGACATGAGGTACGAGAATATGTGTGATCTGAGACAGCAAGAAGCATTTTGTGCTGTCAGACTACACCGGCGGAGACGGGGAGCCATCAGGCACGAGTAAAACTCTGATAATTAAACCCATATGACAGACTGAATGTAAAGCCCTCTATGCAATGGAGAAATCTTGGGTCTCAATCCTCTCTGGAAACCAAGCAGTCTCTCTTCATCTCCATTTGGATGACATACGAGCAGAAAGTCTCCTCACTTAAGCTTGACACTGCACTGTAGCAGTATGAAAGAGCCACAGACCACTGGCCTCCACAAACACTGTCTTACCCACTCACAACAAGACTTGATTTACACAAACCAGAGGATTCAAACTGGGAAAGACCCCAAAAACAAAAATTTAGTTCTAATTCTCAATTCATTTTCATGCTTACTACCAAATAAACAAAGCACAAACAAGGGAATTAAGATAAGCAGTCACAATGCACTGTCAGCAGAAGTGACTTATGTAACAACCGGTAATGAACTCTGAATCCATCAACGGAGACCATAATGTGAGAGCTATTCACAACCGGCTGTGGTGTGGAGCATGAACATTTTAGCCAGCTCGCAATCCACACGCCCCTAAACCAGACAGAGTTTACTACACCAACCCTATAAACCCACTTTGTTTTCTCCAGAAAAAACAATACATTGTTTATTTAACAACCTAAACAATGAGCCTCTTCAGTTTTCTTCTTATTCATAATTGTTCTGTGAAGGTGATAGTCTAGTGCAGGGCTTTTCAATCTTTCATATGCCACAGACCCCCAAATATGATCATCCTTGTGTGTGAGGGACCCTCATCCTAAAATTCAAAAGGCAGATATATTTTCATGTATAAAGATGGATAGTAAATTGAGAATAGTATATTACAAATACATAAATTTACATTATTTCTACATTACATTATTGTTTTTTACTCACTACTATACTGTTTGTAATATCTGTTAATGTATTATTTATCTATTTATTTTAACATTAATTTAGGGGGGTTTTTTTCAGTTTGAAAACCCAAAGGATTTGTTAGCTCCTGGAAGAACAGTAGATTGAGTTCCCACACTATTAGACCCATGAATTTGCATTAATTTTTTCCATAACTTTTCCCAGTTGTTCATTATTATTACTTGGATAAGCATTTTCAAAAACCTTCACAAAAAAGACAAATTTCAAACCAGTGAAATACATTTTAAATATTTATATTCACTAAAAACTTAATTTCCATTACAATTTCAAGGCCTGGATTTTTTTTTCCATAAGCGTGGGAACCATGGAGCGGTTCTTGTAATTACTTTGCATAAAAAGTTCTCCGCAAATCAAGATGCTCTGCAAGTAAACCATCCTAAATAACAAACATAAGGCTATGTCTAATAATATAAGATTCGTAGTTTCCAGCAGCTACCCCAAGCTCTCTCCATCACAGGTAGATGCGCACAGACAGGCATGGAGTTGTTCCAGGAGAAGCGCTCGCTCTACCTCAGCAGTTCCCAAACCTGTTCCTGGAGACCCCCCAACAGCATGCATTTTGGATGTCTCATCTGACACACCCATTTCAACTCTTGGAGCCTCCACTAACAAACTGATGAGTTGAATCAGGTGCGTTTGATTAGGGAGATGTCCAAAATGTGTATTGTTGGGGGGCCTCCAGGAACAGAGTTGGGAACCACTGCTCTACCTGACAGGGAGCAGGTCTCCTGGGCGTCCTCGTTGCCAACTTACGCATTCAAACTACATAATTTATCCAACTTTCAAACGGCTGTCTCCAAAAGCCAAATGGTGCAGTATTATGCTTGTATAATAACTATATATTTCATGAGGGAGACTGTTGCTCTGTAACTCTTCATTTTTTGTCTACCAGTCATTCCATTTGATAGCAGCTGTAATCAGGCATTAATGGAAATATTACAAGAGCAGATAATTTATTAAGTAGCCTAGGGAACTGGACGCGTTCCTCAGAGACTCTTGGCAAAGGCTTCGACTCTGAACCCCACAGACAAAGAGAGATATTTCTGCTTTCTGCTAGAGTGATCACCAGCTGCTGGTCTGACAGCACTGCTGCCTTCATCATTTTAGTTTCATATAACTGCATGTAACAAACTGACAGCAGAATACATATGCATATGTATCCCTAAACGGTTCGTATTAAAAATTAGAATGATAACCATGCACGGTTGCAATGCATTCATTTGCATTCTGCCATAATATAAGTAGAAATGAACAAAGTCGTTTGACATCGACCTTACCGTTGAATTGTCCAGGAACGGGCAGTTTGGCGACCCTGAGATTTGCCGACCTCCGTCTGGTCTGTCGTCCTCCTTCAACACCGGGTAGTTCTCTGCCACATACTGAGATGAGCCGGTGGACTGTGCTCTCGTGCTGCGTGGTTTCTCTGCTTCCTTCAGTCTTGCCGCTGAACAGAGGAACAGAGTTCGGACTGCGCTCTGGCGATGTCCGATTCGCGAACGAATCGTTCTTTTGAACAGGTTCTTTTTAGGGATTCGATTGAGCCGATTCGCGGTAATCAAATTCACTTCAACATAAATATTATCCTTCATTATTCCAAACCGACTACATTTGGAACAGTTTAAATAAAAGCGATTAAATTAGGCTATGTTAACTTAAACAACAAATCAAACTGTAAACAATTCTATAAATACATTAAAAGTGCAGCAAGCGCTTTTTATGAAAAGATGAGCAGAAATAAGTCTACTTAATGAAAGATATAACTGAAAACTCTGTGACAGCCGTATGTAACAGTAAAATAAGTGGAGTTGAGCTTTATTGGACCCTTTTCTGTCGATCAGCATCGCAAATCTTCGAAAGTTTTTTTTTTATATTTATATATATATATTTTTAAATGTATGTTTGTAACACTATACTTTGTATTATATCACCTTTGCATCGAATTGCAACGCTATTTTATGGCGCGATTTTGCGATTTTGGTCACTCATTTTGCGCGGTCTGTAGGCTTACTCTGAATTCGACGCGGTTTACTTGAGTTTGGGTGCGAAATGTTCACTACTTGTCCTACACGTCCTAAAAGAGAAAAGCAGAGGAAAACAACGAGTGTGAACGTCGGTAAAGCTTTTCATCGTTGGAGAGAGTTAAGAACTTAAAAGCGCATGAAAGATGACAACACTCTTGCTTGACAGGTAGCCTAACGCCAAAAACATTGTTGCCAAAAGCAACAATGGCTCCGGTAGGCTAACACCAAAACGGCAAAAACCTGCTGATTCAGGTAATACCAGTTCTATTAATATTATATTAATTCATATTAATTCCTTATTTAATATTCATTAGCTTGGTCACTAATTAAATTATGATCCAATAATTTATACTTTCTTACCTCAGAATGTTTTTTGTCCTATAAATCCTTTGTAACAAAGGATGTATCATTTTTCCTCTCAGGGCTAAAAAGGAATGTCTGGAGTACTATATTAGTAATTTCTCCCTGTAGGCCTAGCTCTTTTCTAGTTGTTAAACTAATGGTGTTACAACAAGCACTTCTTTCCCTCCTCCCAAAAAATACGACATTTGACGCAAATGTTTTATTTAGAATATCTCTAAAACATTCTAACACTTGGTAGTAAACAGAAGCATTTAAGAACAAACGTAAAACGCCACCACGCGGGGAGTTGGAATCTTTTTTGAACAGTTTAATTTGAAACGAACCGTCCGAACGAATCGATTCTTTAAAATGAATCCGACTTCCCCATGCTACAGCGCTTTCTGCACAGCTCTCGTTTGCAGGAAGAAAGACTGTGAACGCAGGGAGGAGCCACCGCTAAGAACAATCGCGCTCTGTGCGTCGCACCGTTACATTCGCTTTGATGAACTCGTGCTCAGAGGAGGCCGCCTCGATCACCTGTTGGATATCGGATACCCCCCTAAACAGAGCCGGATACCAGATGCGCTGTCGTCAACAGTGGAAAACGTGATTCCTTTACCTTCACATTGAAATGAAGAGCAGGCGTGAAATAAAAAAAAGTTCTTGTCGGCTTTGGATCTAAGAAACGAGGCTCTTTTAATCTAAAACAAAATAACATTGAAGTATCAGGTTGATACTTTATTACTTTTCTTAATCTCTTGAGAATTTATTATAAACACAATTTCAACTTTTTAATTTTTGAGGTCTCAAAGGGTTTGAGGTCTCCAAGACTAAAGACATCAATAAATGCATTGTATATTCCCATACTAAGATTCTTTGATCGTAGTTTGTAGTATAGCAACTTTATTTGTTTTAATAAATTTTTTTTTTTACATTGTATTCTTGCTGTGGCCAAATTGACCCCAAACAGAAGCAGAATTATAAAAAAAAAAAAAAGACACTGGTCTATGATTTAAATAATTTTCACTCAAATACTGGAAAACAGTTACATTTCTTTAACAAAAAATGGAGAAAAAAAAAGAATTAGAACCTCAATCATTTAAATCAGTCAAATGTTTTTATTAAGTCAGAGGAAAATCTTTTTTTTAAAAATGTTTAATAAGAGAAAATAATTTGAAAATTATTATTATTATTATTATTATTATACATTTTAGACATTAGGGGTCTTCAGGAACCCAAACATAAATACACTAAAGCAGACTCAACAGAACATGAGATGGCTTTGATGTTTTCCGAGTTTGAGATTTATTTTATTCTTTTTCTGTGTGCGATAATAAAACAATATAATGATATTTGTTCAAGAGAGTTTTCACTGTGCATTGCTCCAAATATATATGTCTCAAAATCCCTTAATGGCTCCCTAAACCAATTGAATGCAAAATATATGAAGCAATTTCTTGCAACTGTTTTAGGCATTAGTCTACAGCACAGCATTTCAAAACATTCAGCGGTTACATCCCAAGACTTGGGTGAGAAAGTAAATTACAGTTTCTGAGAAGCCTGAAGGGATTGAGTGATTCGAGCAGCCCACACAGTTCACCTGTGTGCATAGAAACAAACAGAGACCCATACTCGCACATAAGAGCACACGTTTTCGCTCAAGCTCACACACACACATACACACAACTTGGCAAGCATAGAAGCCGTCTAGCGTACAAGCCAGATCAGAGAGCTTCATCACTTCGGCAGACTAAATACATTTGTTATAACTCCTTCACCAGATCATCCGTGCCGTGTCTCCACTCTTTTTTTCTCACTCTCTCTCTTTTTCTCTCTATCCCTCTCTTCCTGGATTTCAGCTACAGGCCACGGTGAGTGTTTAATAAGACTATTCTGGCTTTTTGTTGGCTCTGTCTGCCAAGAACCGTCGGTTCTTATCTTATCCTGAGGCAAATTCGCAACCTTTCAAGGTCGATCAAAATGTCAGACGTGTAACATGCAAATTAGGAGAGATATTAGCAAATGAATGTTCAGCAGAGGTCAAATACCATACAGACACATAACCATTACATTAAACTAAGACTGTAGATATCAGCCTAATTTGTAACATCTTGCTGGCATATATGTATGAATGTTAAGCAATACTTTTGAGGGTTGTCTGAGCAGATGTGGCGTGTTGTAAAGCATGTTCTTAACACAGAGCGTCAAGTGTGCGATTTTTCAAACCTTATCTTGAAGTTGTGTAGTCTACATTAATTTTTTAAAATAATTTTAAGCACTGCTAACATTTGTATGTTTTTTTTCAACAGGTAGAATTATTATCATAAATGATTGTTTAATGAGATTTTTCAATGAGTTTATGACTGCCAGCATGCATCCAAATTGTAGCCTTGTGCAAATATATTATGCATTTGGTCAATTTATACTTTTAAGTTAATTTTATTACGCAAATGTATATAAAATGTACATAATATGCAGTCGGAAGGTTAATATGTGTCTCAGCAAACATAAAATAGCATCACTAGCACCGCAGAGTTGCACAAAATTCATCTGAGGCTTCAGAGACAAAGATAAAATATTTATTGAACTGCAGAACAGGTGCAGAAGATCTGCACTGCAAAGTTTCAGATGCTTTTAATTGGTTTGAACCAAATGTGCAAGTGCAATTTTTAAGTACAGAGCACCATTTTCATTTTTAATTAACAAGTAAAGGATTTTAAAAGATTGTATATGTATTGTGCTATGACAGTTAAATATTCTGATGCATTGAGAGTCCCATTAATATTTGAATATTTTCGCACAACTTATGTAATAGCACAAAACAGGTGACACTTCTTTTAATTCTGCTTGTTTGAAATTAGTGTTTACCAGAATTCATTATTTTACCATAATAAAATGTGGAACACTGAATCACAAGTAACTCAAAGGTTTCACTGCTCTGAGTTTGGTGGCAAGAATCCAGATTGTTTCACTGCCCGAATGCCCGTGATATTTCAGTGGTCCTGTGAGACCATCTAAATATGGGCACGAAATCATGCAAAGTTGGACAAGAAAAAGAGTAATAAAAAAAACAAAGGGAGCAGTCTTGAAAAGGGCAGGGGTCAAATAGCCTTTTACGTATAGGAAAAAGAAGGTTTTCGTTTCCACTGTAGGCTACTTTGCCTGTTTGAACAAAGTTAGTTTCCATTCAAGGCAGTTGAGTTTGGGTTTATGGACATAAACACTGAATATTTTAGGCCTCATTAAGTAGCATAGTTCAGATTCTTGTGTTCAGAACATGGAAAATCTGTAAAAATGATGAAACCATTATTGGGCCATTTAGTGAACTCAGTCAAATGAGCTGTACCAACTCAGGTTTCTTAGCTTTAAATTCATCTCCAAAATCTCCAAGTACTTCTAAACAACCTTAAAAATGAGCTTATGCCTCAACACCTTGATCTTATTTATGTCTTGAATTGTTTTCAAAGCCGCTCAATTTCAAAGCTCCTTTTATAGATTAAATAGACAGTGAACACCCATCTCAGATGGTTGCTTGCTTCTGAATGCATGAGACATTTTGTTCGCAATGATAAAATTACCCCCATTACGGAAGAGAAGATGTTTCGATGAGGTTCGCCTGCAATATCGTCACCCATCTTTCACACCGGAAAATAATGTTTAGACAAGCAAATTATTAAATTCCATTACGCTTTCCGCTTAACACTGATACATCTATCTTGAAGATACATCTTTGACCACTGAAAATACAAATTCAAACTAGTAGACCTAAGTACTGGCTCTACTTTCACAAAATTATTATATTATTATTATTAATATGAATAGAAAAATATAAATATATAAATTAAAACTCAACATTTTTATTAAAAATGTAAATTATTAAAATGAAAATATAATTTCAATGTATATAATTTTCAAATATACACATTTAATGTTTATTAATGTCAAATTTAAATAAACTATGTAAACTGTTTAAATTGCTAAGCTTGCTGTACTGTATTTTTTAGCTATATAATTACATTTTAACACACACACACACACACACACACATACATATGTATGTGTGTGTGTGTGTGTTAAAATGTAATTTATATAGCTAAAAAATACAATCAAAGCATCAGTTATCTAAAAACTTATAGTTTATGAAATTATTTATTTTTGAGCAGATTTTATAAATCCTTCATGTTGTGCTATATTCATCAATAATAATAGTAAAAATTGCAACATCACACCTACATTAAGTTCCAAATGTAAAATGGAAAGGATCAAATTGCCTCATGAGTGTCATGTTTCTCCTCAGTCAGTGCACTGTCCCCCAGTGTCTTTGCTGTGGCCTGTGGTGGTTTAAGACAAGGTTTGGATGTGTGTGCGTACATGTGTGGCTGTGGGTCTTTCTCTATGTCTTCAACCGTTGTCATCCCTGTAAGTGTGGGCAGCTCTGTGTCCAGGAAGCTGTGGTTTAAATCAAAGCTGCCTGTCTAGGGTCTTCCACTTGTTGTCACTCCATGTGATGCCACCTCAGGGTGTGAGCCATTGTGTCTGGAAGACTCTGTCAGATCATTTGCATGAAACGATGGAATCTAAAGTGTGAGGCGTTGAGAAAAGCAGTAGGGATTTTTTGTTGTTGTTTTTGTGCAGTTTTCACTTTCTGGTGAAAACATGATGCTTATATGTTTCATCATTGACCTCCTGCTCTCCTACACAGCATTAGCATTCAGCCACTGGAAAAAGTTGATCACTACATGAGGAAGTCTGTTATAGATGCGTGTTTCACAGTGCCACAGTAATATCCTTGTGCCTTTTTAGTATCTACAAGTACAGCATTTTTAATTAAAATCTGCTTCAGCCCATCTGCTTCATTTTCTTTCAGTCCCAGAGATGCATTTCAGCATAGCATGTGTCTGTTGACAAGCTTAGGAACATTCTTGAAGCATCAGCACCTGCGCAGGGTGTAGGGTTGTCATATAAGAGCTGGCGGGGGCGGGGAAGGATATGTCTGAGTTTCCTGTTGTGGTGATTCGATCCGAATGCGAGACTTTGCCGGTTGCAAAGCACTAAAGCACCAACCACACCAACCTTTACATGTTCTCTTATTAACTCTATATACCTCTACATACCATTTTTTTGATCACACAGGGCTGTCAAAAGCCAAAAAAGTCCATGTTTGAGATATAAAGAGGGAAACTGAGAAAAAGAGGGAGAGATGCTTTCAGACGGGAAACATCCTCCCACATCCCACATCAGCAAAAACACATGCTCACAACAGTTTGCCCCATTTTGCTTAAGTTATCAGTCACTTCAATCTCTCTCGCTCTCTCTGTTTTTCTCTCTTTCTCTCTCAGACATCATTTTCCGCAGCTTCTGATCTAGTCTTCAACCCCTCGTCGCCTCCATCATGTCCGACCCTGCCGCGGACCTCCCGTTCTTCTATGGCAGCATCAGTCGCTCGGAGGCCGAGGAGCACCTGAAGCTGGCCGGCATGGGAGACGGCCTCTTCCTCCTGCGCCAGTGCCTCCGCAGCTTGGGCGGCTACGTATATCCCTGGTTTTGGAACTGAGTTCTGCCATGCTCCATTGAAAAACAGCTTAACGCTTTTTATACCATTGCAGGTGGGAAGCCTCACTGCAGACCTGCTGAGCTCTGTGAGTACTACAGCAAAGACCCCGACGGGCTCGTGTGCACCTTGAGAAAACCCTGTCTGCGAACGGCTGACACACAAATCAGGACGGGCGTCTTTGATAGCCTGAGGGACAATATGCTCCGGGAATATGTGCGTCAGACTTGGAACCTGGAGGTAAGAGGTTCAAAACAGGTTTGATTCTGATTGCTTGACAAGCAAGGTTTTGATTCATATTTGGTAACTGTGTGGCTATGAAACAGGTCTAGGTTTGATGAAAAATGTCAATTCTGTCATCATTTACTCATTTACCCTCATGTCGTTCAAACATGTTTGTCTTTATTTCTTCTGTGTAACAGAAAAGATGTGAAATAGTTTTGGTTACCATTGACTTCCAGTGTATGGACAAAAAATAAACATTTCTGAAAATCATGTTCCACAGAAGAAAGAAAGTCATACAGGTTTTGAACAACATGAGAGTGAGTAAATGATGACAGAATTTTCCTCTTTTTTTTTTAGGTGGGCTATTGATCATAGTTCAAGTGGAAACATTTAAGTTCTTGTAACCTTAAAAATGAAAAGTGTAACAGACATTCTTACATTTACATGCTTTTCATTTTTTTTAGTTAGCTGTATAATGGAGCCCTTAAAGATACATTTGCATTGAGACATTAGAAAAAATTGTCTTGCGTACGCATTAAAGTCTTTTTCTTGCTAATGACACCATTATGGCCTATTACTCTTATTTAAATGTGTTTTACACATTATATTTTATGCACTTTATTGATTCTTTAAAAAAATATGCATTTTTATTGTCAATCTCCAACAGTGATTAAATATTTTGTTACGTTTTTTAGGGGGAGGCTATGGAACAAGCCATCATTAGCCAGGCCCCACAGCTAGAGAAACTGATTGCCACCACAGCGCATGAGAAAATGCCCTGGTACCACGGCAAGATCCCTCGCCAGGAGAGTGAGAGACGACTGTACACAGGATCTCAGCCGGATGGAAAGTTCCTGTGAGTGAAGAGCTTGAGACTAAAGTTTTCCTGCAGCGTTAGGGTTGAAATGTCATGATGACACACAGGCTGCTTTTAGAGGCAAATCTGATGAACAGTGTTTGTAGCAGAGATAGATTTGGGTCTTTGGGTGATGTAATGAGTAAATTCAATGCAAAGCAGATGATTGCAAAAATTATGCTGGCTATAGATGCTGTATTCGCTCATCTTCATTCCCTCAAAAAGCTTTCTCTGCGTTGTGAATATATGATATTCAGAAAGACACACAGCAGGATTGGTCAAGATGACATATACATGTTACTCCTATATCTCAGAAAGCACATCGCTAGTAAACAAATAGCGGAACTGTGATCTTGTAATTTATTTTGTTTTCCAGAGTCCGAGAGAGGGAAGATTTTGGCACGTTCGCGTTGTCAATGACATACGGAAAAACAGTATATCATTATCAGATCTTACACGACAAATCAGGGAAATACGCAATGCCAGAGGGAACTAAATTTGACACTGTGTGGCAGGTATGCTTTACCCATCAAAGAGTCTGTCATCTCATATTCCACTTTATTAAGGAGTAAAAAAAAGACCGAAGGGTAAAAATATACTTCAAACAACGCCGCTAGAATGTAATTGCTTTTACAAAATGAGATTTAACATTTATGTATTTTAATTCATTATATTTAGGTTCAAAAAGAGCATGACAAGAAAAATGTATGCTTATGACATAAATGTTTAACATTTATGTTTTGTGCAAAAAGTTAGATAATAATAATTGTATATATGTGACCCTGGACCACAAAACCAGTCATAAGTGTCAATTTTTCAAAATTGAGATTTATACATCATCTGAAAGCTGAATAAATAAGCTTTCCATTGATGTATGGTTTGTTAGGATAGGACAATATTTGACAGATACTAGCTGTTGAAAATCTGGAATCTGAGGTGCAAAAAAATCTAATGTTGAGAAAATCATGACACACAAGTTGTCCAAATGAAGTTCTTAGCAATGCATGTTACTAATCAAAATTAGTTCAATATATTTATGGTAGGAAATTTACAAAATATCTTCATGGAACATGATCTTTACTTAATATCCTAATGATTTTTGGCATAAAAGAAAAATCGATAATTTTGACCCATGCAATGTATTTTTGGCTATTGCTACAAATATACCCCAGCGACTTAGGGCTGGTTTTGTGGTCCAGGGTCACATTTGTATATATTGTACATGCTGTGTTGTTTAGCACCACAAAAAGTAAATTAAAATATAATTAAAATAAGTACATGTGCATATTACATTGTTTTAGAATATTGACAATTTGTTTTAGTATAACAGCTTAAGATCCGATGTGCAAAGCAAGCAAAAACATCCAACAGATAATACAATAATAATTACGACCATGTCAAAATGTATCTAGATATATAAAAACCTTTGCAAAGTCAGGCTATTATTTTATTATTGTAGTTGTCATTTATGTTTTTTTTTTTTTTTTGGTATTAATTATATTCCTCTGGAGGGCAGCTGGTTGAATATTTAAAGATGAAGCCTGATGGTCTTGTGACTGTACTGAGAGAACCGTGTGTCAACCAAAGCAATGCAGTACCAGGTATAAACTTTTATACCTTTTAAACTTTTATAACTTTATGTATCTCTTCCCCAGAACTACAAATTTCTGTATATACATATGAACAATCAGTCTTGGGGCTTTGCATGGTACGATTTCATTAAAAGAAATATTTGTGAGTGAAAATATCTAAGATCATATTTTTCTTCTCTTCTCTTCTCTTTTCTTTTATTAACTTTTAGCTATTGCGACCGGTCCGGTAAGTCTGGCTGACAGAACACATCTATTTTTTGAAAACATCTAATAATATTGTGCGTGTGCTTAACCTTTAGGGGTTTCTGTTTGTGTGTTTCAGAGGAGGCAGAGAGGTAATGGATACACACCGCCCCCTATGGGTACGTTTTTATCGGTACAACATTTGAAAGTTGAAACTAGAAATTTATGTCTACTTGAAATATGTTTAAAAACAGTCCAAGTCTCAGAGTCTCTGTGCTGTCTTAGTGATAAATGCATAACATTTTGGATATTACTGCTAAACTCTCTGGGATCAGACCACATATTTTTGCACAAAGAACAACAAAAATAAATTGCTTGGATTTACTGTAGAGCTGTGCAGTTTGTAGTCCTGAAGAAGAGAATCTGCATTAACCACGTGTTTATGCTGGAATTTATATGGGTTTTCAGAATGCTGGTTTTCAATTTATAAGTAAAATATGGTCTGTGGTTAACATTACGTTAAGAGAATTTTCCACAATCATACCTCAAATGTGACCCTGGAGCACAAAACCAGTCTTAAGTCGCTGGGGTATATTTGTAGCTATAGCCAAAAATACACTGTATGGGTCAAAATTATTGATTTTTCTTTTATGCCAAAATATACTGTAAATATACCAAAATTTCATTTTTGATTAGTAATATGCATTGCTAAGGACTTCATTTGGACAACTTTAAAGGCGATTTCCTCAATATTTTGATTTTTTTTTGCACCCTCAGTTTCCAGATTTTCAAATTGTTGCATCTCGGCCAAATATTGTCCGATCCTAACAAACCATACATGAATAGAAAGCTTATTTATTCAGCTTTCATATGATGTATAAATCTCAATTTCAAAAAATTGACACATAAGACTGGTTTTGTGGTCCAGGGTCACAAATGTGAATTTTTAACCACTGTATGCTTAAATAATATATGTTACTAACGTGTTGCTACATAAGCACTTCATCTACCACAAAGTTATGTTTACTTGTTAGCAATAAAAAAAAAATCATGTTTTAAATATTTTCCTAAAAAACAAGTTATCACTTCCAAAGTTAATTTGCACACTCACGTATGTAACATCTGCTATGATTTTCCGTAGTGCCCACGCCTTCGGGAGCTGAGCCTCCACGTCCATCATTGCCTATGGACCATGATGCATTCATCAGCCCTTATGATGATCCAAATGAATGCAAGAAGAAGGCCCTGTTCATCAAGAGAGACAAGCTCATGATCGATGAGGTGGAACTCGGTTCAGGCAACTTCGGCTGTGTGAAGAAAGGTGTATTCAAAATGGAAAGGTGACTACAAAGAGTGGAAGAATTTGTGTTGTAACATTTTAAGTTTATTTCATAAGCTAATGTTTCCTTCTCTTGTGTAGCAAACAGATTGACGTGGCGATTAAAGTGTTGAAGAATGAGAATGAAAAATCAGTAAAGGATGAAATGATGCGAGAGGCCCAGATTATGCATCAGCTGAGTGATCCGTTCATCGTGCGCATGATTGGACTCTGTGAAGCTGAAGCACTTATGTTGGTGATGGAAATGGCCTCTGCTGGCCCACTCAACAAGTTTCTCTCTGGCAAGAAGTGAGTAAATCAGAATAAAAACATTTAGAACTTGTTCTTTTTATTTGTGTTGTTATTATATAGTCAAATAAATTATATATGAATGCTTTTTTACATGTAGTCTATATTGTATATTAGAACATCCTATACAGTCTAAGATGTATACTGTATAAAATATATTTTAGTGACATTTTAGCTGTGATACTAGTGATTTAATAGGGATTTCTGTTCCAACTTGTAAGCAAATATTAAATAGAGTCATCATTTAAAAACCTTGTTATTCCCTAGTTGATCAATGTAACATCAATTTACGCTAACTCTTTTTGCTC
>JAFVLL020015292.1:42916-102438 GCA_021397915.2 Tor tambroides
CCCCCCCCCCCACCCCCCGGGGGCGACACAATTTTGCGTAGGGCCCCCAGAAGTCTAGGATCGGCACTATACGCACTTTCATGAGATCGGGTTAAATCAGGATATTAGATTGATTTCTGAAGGATCATGTGAAACTAAAGTAATGGCTGTAGAAATTTCAGCTTTGCCTAGAATGAAATACATTTTAAAATATATTAACATAGAAAACCGTTATTTTAAATTGCAACAGTATTTCACAATATCACTGTATTTTTGATCAAATAAATGCAGCCTTGGTGAGACTTAAAAAAATTATGGAACATTTTTTTTTTTACACAAATTTAGGTCAAATATACTAAGTCATATTTAGTTCTGAGATGACAACTGTAAGCTACTTGCCGAATGAAACATCAAGCAAGGTCATGTGACCACAATGTAGCATACTACTGTTTGCATTGCATAGTGCTACAGTTCCACATATTACATTACATTTAGTCATTTAGCAGACGCTTTTATCCAAAGCGACTTACAAATGAGGACAATGGAAGCAATCAAAATCAACAAAAGAGCAATGATATGCAAGTGCTATAACAAGTCTCAGTTAGCTTAACGCAGAACACGTAGCAAGGTTTGTTTGTTTTTTAAATTATATAATAAATAAAAAGAAAACAGATAGAATAGAAAAAGAATAGAGCAAGCTGGTGTTAGAGGCCTTTTTTTGCTTTTGTTAATTGTATAATAAATAAAAAGAAAACAAATAGATAGAATACAAAAACATTAGAAAAGCTAGTGTTGTTGTTTTTTTTTTAAGAATAGAATTAGAATAGAGAGAGCTAGAGTTAGAGGGTCAAATAAAGATGGAAGAGATGTGTTTTTAGCCGATTGTTGAAGATGGCTAAGGACTCTGCTCCTCGGATTGAGTTGGGCATCATTCCACCAGGAGGGAACATTTAATTTAAAAGTCTGTGAAAGTGATTTTGTGCCTCTTTCACTTGCAGAACGTAAGTATATTATTAAAAATGTAGTAAATAAAAACAAACTAATTGACTAACAATAAAAATTAAAAAGAATGAATTAACAAACAAAAGACAGAAAGAAATTATTCATGATAGAGAAAGACAACAAATTAAGTCAAATACTAATTAAACATGTAATAAAGCAAGGTCATGAGACAAAAGCACAGTATACTACTATGTGAAATGTATGCTGCATACTGTTATTAAAATATAGCAGGCGATATACATTATACAAACAATATGAAAGTCCCACACAGACGGACAAAACAAAGAAATCAATGCTAGAAATGAAAAGAAAATCACAAGAAAGATGACAGTGTGGACACAGAGAGATTACAGGTCTAAGGTCTATATGCTACCTTACCCTACAGCAGGGTAAAACAGCAGTCTGGCACTTATTTTAACAGCTGCAAGGGATTTCCATTGTAAAATCAGCTGACTTGATGAAAGCAGCACTTGTAGCCTGCAGTGGGCTTCTCTCTGTAAGCTATTATGTTATTGGAGGGGCAGATTAAAGGCAGTTATGTCCTTGACGTCCAGCTTCACACTCATCAAAAGCAGGACTTTAAACCGGGGGTTTTCTGGGAAGTTGGCAGTCTGCAGCCCGGCATATGGATGCCAGACTGTTATCTGCAGTTTCTTTTTCTCTCATTATCTCTCTCTCACATCTGTCCTGGACCTGCGCCAGTGCAGAGATTGGTTCTTTGGAGCATGGTGGTCCAGTCCTAATATCTAAACCACCTTCCAAAGCCCTAAACAGTCTTAAACAACAACAACTGATCTCTTAAACATCCCCATAATCAGGAAAGATGTAGGTAGGTAACTAAGAGATCACGGGATTCTGTTCAGTTCTTAGCACAAACATTTGCATTAGTTCAAGGGATGTACCCTTATGATATAAGTATTTATATTTTGAATCCAACATTAGATCTTAATCTATATTTTGTGAGAATGATTACAAAAAAGTCTCCCCTTAAT
This sequence comes from Tor tambroides, assembly GCA_021397915.2. Taxonomy (NCBI): domain Eukaryota; kingdom Metazoa; phylum Chordata; class Actinopteri; order Cypriniformes; family Cyprinidae; genus Tor; species Tor tambroides. Next base: position 44,890 of record JAFVLL020015292.1, read on the forward strand.
AGCCCACATCTGTATGTTTCAAATTACACCAAAAATATGTACAGTGGAAAACTGCTTTTAATTTTAAAACAGACTCAACTGCAGGAAATCTTTCTTATATTACAATCATTTAATAAATGTCACACAACCTGGAGACACTGGAATAATATAAACATGTTGTTAACAATGTTAACAATGATGAATAAATGTATTGTGCATTAATGCATTAACTAAGGTTAACTAATTGGACTGTATTGTAAAGTATTACCAAAAAGAATAAATATCATATGGGCTGTGTGTAAACATTTAGTTCTGTTGTGTTTAACAAAATGTACGCCAACTAGAAATAATGTAGGGTCCCATGAATAACAATTGAATATAATTTAGTGACCTATTTTACTTATCAGAGAGATGAAAATGTCACATTTGTAGAGCAATACCAATGAGGTGTTGATATATTTCACATCCTTATATTGTTCATTGGTATGCGCGTTTATCCAAAGAGACTTACAGTGCATTTAACGCCCAACTGTAGCAGTTCAGAGTAATCGAAGTGACACAAATCAAAGTGACACAACCAGTGTATCTCAGAACAGGTGGTATAAAGTGCTGTGTACTTACCACCCCTGTATGGCTTCCAGGTGTAGAATTTCCCCCGGAAGGGAACGCTGTCAAAGTCCGAGCACTGAATCTCCCGAAAATCCTGAGATCCGGCCGGACACTCCTAATCCACACACAAATCAGTCAGTCTGAGAATATAGTGGAGCATGGCAACTGTGAATCGATTTCTTCTACTCCTTCTTCTTCTGTCTACTCATTTAGAGGTTTAATATTTTGCCAAATGCACCCTAATTTTCAGTCATGTCATCTAATTTAGAACAGAATCCACCCACAAACAAACCAAAGTTCTAAGTGGGATATGTGTAAATTTGTAAGTATTTGAAGAAATACTTCATACAGAAATACAGACAGACAGACAAACACAAATGGAGTCAGTAAGGGATGTGTGGGTATCAAACTCACATCAATGTTGCAGGACCTGAAGCGCTTCCTCTCTCCCAGACAATATTTTCCTCCAACTGTTGGCCTGGATCCACACAAGGACAGGCATCAGACACATCTGAGTGTAATTTCAATGTAACTCTGAATTACACAATCATTCTGCTCAAGTTCACTTCAGCCAGACATCTTCTGTCTTTGTGTCGATCTGTTAGTTTTTCCGATTTTCCCTGGCATGTCATCAAACTAGGTTCACTGAGTACAACAACAGGCTGAGCGTAAGAACATTGTGAATCATCAAATCACTCATAAAAAAAAAAAAAAAAACTATGTTCAAAATGTTTGGGTTGGTAAGATTTTTTTTCATGTTTTTGAAAGAAGCTTCTTATGCTCACCAAAGCACATTTATTTCTTTAAAAATACAGAAAAACAGTAATATTGTGAAGTTTCAAATAACTACAAAATATTATAATTTAAAATAACTGTTTTCTAATACGTACGTAAAATGTATTTTATTCCTGTGCTGGCAAAGCAGCCATTGCTCTAGTCTTTAGTGTCACATGATCCTTCAGAAACAATTCTAATATGCTGATTGGTGCTCAAAAACAATAATGAAAGCAGTTATTTGAAATGTAAATCTTTTGTGAGGGTTAGGGTTAAATCCAACTGACCCCAAACTTCTGAATTATTTTATAGTATCTACATTATCTGTTTACATAAAATACTTGGATGCCCAACTACACTGCACAAAATACTGTATCCAACATTGCAACATGCTTGACTTAACCTTCTATTTTCGTTGTGATAAATTAACCATAAGTAATGTCAACCCCAATTTCTTGCATCTAATTTTTGATATTTGATCAGTTGAGACATTTTTATGCAATTTTTTTTAGATGCTTTAAAGGGACTATTCAGCCAAAATGAAAATTCTGCCATCATTTACTTACTCTCAAGTTGCTCCAAACATGTATGAATTTCTTTCTTATGTTAGGGATAGGCTTCTGTCCAGTTGACGGTAGCCAATGACTTTCATAGTATTTTTTCCATACTGTGGCTTCCATACATTGACCTAATTGCTATTGTCAACTTGTTTGGTTGCCAACATTCTTCAAAATATCTTATTTTGTGTTCAACACACGAAAGAAGCTCATGCAGGTTTTGGAACGAGCAGAGGGTGAGTAAATGATGACAGAATTTTTATTTTACAACATGATGAGGAAATGTGACAATGTAGATTTTTTCCCTTACTATTTAGGTAGCATACAGTTCAGTATTCAGTTCAGTTCACCATTATGAACACCGCCATTCACACAATGTAGCATATTACCACTGTCGTTAACTAATACCGCCAATGATCTGTCCAATCAAACAGTGTTAATCAATCACTTGACCCTGACTCACCTGGGGCTGTCACAATGGCGAATAGAGGATGAGACTCCGCCCCCACAGGTACGACTACACTCCTCCCATGGCGACCAGTGGCCCCACCCACCATCTACCCCCTCCGGACGTGTTCCATATGGCACACACACCCTTTTGTAGCACCACTAATGAGAAAAAAGCATTAATCAACATAAAATATGTGATATCTGGCAACCCAAAAACTATCTGCCGATATATGGTGAACTTATTTTATTATATATATTAAATTGAATATAAAAGCATCACTCACTTTTTTTTTGCCAAAGAATGCATTACTACTTATGTTTACATTCAAACTACTGTATATCATTATGAAACATGAAATACCTATCAAGCCAAAAAAATGTTTCCTGAGCCTTGACATAGCTGTGTTGTGTTCTTCCTGGCCTGTTCCAAGAATTCCCTGTGCTTACCCCTTTTTCGATGGTGCTGGTCTGACAGATGGTGCCCTCGGCTGCTGGGATGCTACTGGTGATGCAGCGATTCCCTTTACTCATGCACCAAAGCTCACTGCACACTTCCTGAAAACACACATACACACAAGCCACTAAACAAAACTCCAGATAATGTGGGGAAAAACAGACATTAAGAGACACTCATGAGACTGAAGAAATGTGTGGAAAGAGTAGAAGTTGGACATTCCTGTACCAAACAATATCCTCCGATGTGGCTGTGTGGTTGCTAAGAGTGTTTTCAGCATGTTTTAGCAGTTATACCATGGTACGTTTTTGTTTCTGCCACATCTCATGATGTATATCAGATGTCCTCAGATCAGATGTAAAGAACACACTGCACTGCAGACCTACCTAATAACTTTCTGCTTTATTAGACTACATAGTTACAGTGAGAGCTGAACTAGTGTGTTATCCTCCTCCAGATGTTCAGTTTCCTGCATTGGTGCTTTAAAACCTAAAGCTTGACTCAACAAGAGCAGATATAGCACACTTTACAGACTGAGCTCTGAGCTCCACTGTGGGTCTGTGGAGGTGTAAGGGTCAGCCTTGGCTGGCAGAGAATAGAGCCGCAAACCAAAGAGAAGCAAACTTTTGACCAACTTGTGGTTTTGGACAAAAGTGGCAGAATGCCAGCGGTCTGAAGTCTTCGGGGGAGCAAAAAGATGGAATGTTACAGCCAGCAAAAGGTAGAACTACCATCTGGTGCAGATTTGCAGAGAGAGAGAGAGAGAGAGAGAGAAAGAGAGAGAGAGAGGGAGAGAGAGAGTGCTAAATGATTTACTGTGGGGATATAAAGGCAACCTGGATAGGACCATAACCCACAGTTCATCTGTACAAAGGCATATTATTTGAATATCTTACCAAAAAATAAAAAGAAAATGTTCTAGCAAATCATGACTTCAGCACAAAAAGTTATCTTATGCCTTTTTTGAAGACAAAATAATGAATATGCATAGTATGACTACCGTATTTTTTTGTTACTGATAATATAAATACCTAATATCTATGTTTTAATGTCTAAAGCACAATGCTGTTCTTGTAGGATGATGTGCACTACCATTCTAAAGTTTGTATAATGTATATATATATATATATATATATATACATTAAAATAAAATTGATACATTTTGCAGGATTCTTTGATGAATAGAAAGTTTAATATCACAGACCCCAAACTTTTGAATGGTACATCAGAAAAAAACATGGTATTCCCATGGTGCCATAGTCAAAAATCATGGTGAGCTGCATTTTAAAGAGATGATGATGATGATGGAATTTTCTTTCTTGGGTGAAGAACTGTTGTCGATTACACTGAGTGATGCAAGTACCCCGTATTTACACTGACGAGACTTCACTCCGTACTGAAAGCGGCACTGCTCATCTGCATCATAGACTTGGCCAGGGGCTGTGGTGGGGTAAACAAATTCCTGCTTGGGGGGAACATTGTTGAGGCAGGAACCCATGCCAGAGCTGAGAAACAATCAGAAAGAAAACAGAATGGGTGTGTGAGAAGTAATGGAAGTGTAAAGGCTAGTTCATGCTGCCCTGATGCCAACAAACACTAAATTCCAACAGTTGTGGGGTTTTTTTGGATCTGTGTGTTAACTCTTGTTTGCGTTTGTTGTGGCAGAGTGAATTGGCCTTAATGGTTACAAACATATTTTAATCACCATTGTAAGGAATTTAAGCAAAAGTATCACTAACTATTTTCATACTATTATAATATAGTTTAAAGTTTTATTTATTCCTGTGCTGGCAAATCTGAATTTTCAGCAGCCATTACTTCAGTCTTAGTGTAACATGATCCCTCAGAAATCAAGCTAATATGCTGATTTGGTGCTCAAGAAACTTGAAACATATGCAAACAAATTTGCATATGTTTGCATTTGCATATGACAAAAAAAGTCTTTACTGTAGTGTATATAAAATGAAAATAAATAAAATTTGATCAAGAAGTACAACAAAAATTAACTAAAATATCTGAAAACAGAAAATGTGAACTAACTGTCAGAAGATTTTCAGGCCAGTTATTAATTAGCCTGTATATTGGTCTATCATTACTAAGCACCTCATGTAACAAATGCCTCTTAAATACGAACTCAGACGATCATGTTGTATGACCTTAAAAAGACATTCACATCAATCATTTTTATAATCCAATCCATTGGAAATTTATGATCCTAAAATTCAATAATGATACGGTCAATATTTCACACTAAATCTAGTACGTCTCAGTGAAAATACAGATCTCAAACTGAGGCAGCAGACGTACTCGAGGAAGTTGGTGATGTAATCGCGGCTGCAGGCAGACCAGACGAAAGGGTTAGTCTTCATGGTGATGTGGGCAGCCATGAGTTTAGCGGTCTCCTGACTGCGCACCCCACATGCATTGCCAACACCATCATGATTCATCCCAAACCTGAAAGAGAGAGATGAATGATTTTATGGAATTATAAAAATGGAATCCCATGGTCCTGGTTACAGAATGTGAACATACACACCCAAACCTATCAGCACCTCAGTCAAACTTATGTAATCCTACACACAGTTAAACATATGCCCCCTTGTCTAGACAGCCCCAGCGCGCAGCGTCATATGGCCATCAGTTCAAAGGTACCTGGATGAGCCATTAGGACCAGACCACTAATGACTTCACCACCTATGAAAACAGCTCCGCGGCCCATGAGTGTAGCCAAAGCAACAGTATACTGAGTGACCAAGTACAAACAGAGCTCAGATCCGTACAATGAGTATAAGAAATACTAAAGTAGCAGAAATGACAAAAGAATTGCTTTTCATGGAAGTATTCCGAAGCTCGAAATCAGCCAGGCATGCCCATAAATTCATATGCATGATTAAGCTGCAGAAAGTGAATGGAATGCTGGGCCACCAAGTAAAACAATACTTCAACATCTTGGAGTGCAAAAAAACCACAAATGAAAAGCCCAGCGCAAAGCGACTGGAGCCATCATAGTCTGTCGTCACTTGCTCCACTAACAAGATATAAATATCGCAAGACTGAGAGAAAATATTAGTGCAGTTGTTGATAATGAGCATTATTTGTATTTAAAAGGCTCTAATGGCTTTAGAGTTCACCCTTGAATTTAAGCCAAGTTTGTTTTGGTAGGCCGCTTAGAGTAGAGATCAAATGTCAAGGGTCAGAGTTGAGAAGGTGTGCCCTGATGACACAAGTAAGTAAAACTGGAATATTATAAAGCTGATGTAATGCTTTTACTTATAGTAAAAGCTTTTGGAATATGAAAATTTTGGAATATACTGTATACTGACATAATTTTGTCACAGTTAGGTTTAGAATACATCAGGGATTCCCAAACTTTTTTGTCAGTTGAACCCCTTTTAACTAAACTACTTATCACCTTCTTAGTTTTTAAGTTAATATTTCAATAATTTAACAAAACATTTGCATGTTCACAGTAGGGCTGGGCGATTTATCTCATGCAATATGCATGCGCATCTCGTCAGTAAAACCGGCTCCTTGATTAGCAGTAAATCCCCATCACCTGTTTTCAAATGGAGCGGCATTTAATACACGGAGCCGTAGTTCACTGAGAAGCTACGCAATCTCGCGTTCATTATCAAAGGCGATTCATCTGCGATAATGAACGCGATATTGCGTAGCTTCTCAGTGAACTACGGCTCCGTGTATTAAATGCCGCTCCATTTGAAAACAGGTGATGGGGATTTACCGCTAATCAAGGAGCCGGTTTTACTGACGAGATGCGCATGCATATTGCATGAGATAAATCGCCCAGCCCTAGTTCACAATTCTCCGACACTAATTATTGGTCACATGAAATGCAGGTATTTAATCTTTTTTAGTAAGCATTTCTTTTATTTCACATTTTGGTACTTATTTTCATTTTACATTTTTATAATTTAATTAATTATTAGTTTTTCATTAACTCACAAACCCCCTGCAGTTCCCTCAGTTGACCCAAAGTGAGCAACATCAATCAACAAAATTCAGACAGAAAACATGCAGGAACAGTGGAACATAAGAAGCAAGGAAGGCAGTAGAGGAATTGGAAGAGACTCACGTGTGTCCTATCTCATGTGCAATGGTGAAAGCAGTCGCCAGACCGATGTCTTCATTGATGCTACAGCTTCTCTCTGGCTCACACATACCGCCAACAGGTGCCAGACCTGATACGGACACACGTGTGCACACAGGCACAGTGACATGGACACACACATACACATATATGCTACAATATTATCCACCTTATTTTTATCGTAAGAGTGGGTTGGGTCTTTTTAATTCGGCTTATGGTGTCAGCAGCTGTTATATGTTGACTGAATTGCAAATTGGTCATTGTTATCATATTATTTTGATTTATTAATGCAATCATAAACACACTTTGTTGAACAAATAGTTTTACAATTTACTGCACTTTGTTTATTCTAATAGATGTTTAGCTGTAGCGGCTAATCAATTGGAAGTCCCACACATTCAAAAGAAATAGCTTACTTCCGCATTGAAAAATAAGGTGGATATGCAGATGCACATATATGCAAATACTACTACAGTATTAGCTGATTAGTACTACAAACTAATCAATAATATCAAAGTAAAAACTATACAGTACCAATAAACCTTCGATTAGCTTTGTTATGAACAGAGAAGAAATGAGAATTCAGACATGAATAAACAAATATTTAATGAATGCAGACAGATAACACAATTAATGATGGATGGATGGATGGATGGATGGGATGATTGTTGTATGGATTAGTAGAATGGATAGATTGGATGACTGGATGGCTTGGAAGAATGGATGGATTGGTAGGATGGATGGATTGGAAGAACTGGTAAAATGGATGGATAGATGGATTGGTAGTATGGATGGATTGGTAGAATAGATGAATTGATGGATTGGTAGAATGGATGGATTGGTAGGATGGATGAGTTGGAAGAACTGGTAAAATGGTTGGATAGATGGATTGGTAGTATGGATGGATTGGTAGAATAGATGAATTGATGGATTGGTAGAATGGATGGATTGGTAGGATGGATGGTTTGGAAGAACTGGTAAAATGGTTGGATAGATGGATCGGTAGGATGGATGGATTGGTAGAGTAGATGGATTTATGAATTGGTAGAATGGATGGATTGGTTTATTGGATGGATTGGAAGAATGGATTGATTGGTAGGATGGATGGATTGGTAGAATAGATAGATTGATGGATTGGTAGGATGGATAGATTGGAATAATTGGTAAAATGGATTGGTAGGATGGATGGATTGGATAGATTTTTGTAATGGTAGGATGTATGGATTAGATAAATTGGTAGAATGGATGGAATGGTAGGATGGATGGATTGGCTGAATGGATAGATAGATGTCTTACCAAGTGTTCCACAGGGTTTGTTCTTGTAGATGCAGATGTCATACCTGAAAACACAGCACATAAATATTTATGTTTTTTTATGTTTGGGTGAATGAACAGCTTGGTTTTTTTTACAGACACACACACACACACACACACACACACACACACACACACACACACACACAGATACTAGAACTGTGAGACAGTTCACAGACTGGACACTGTCCTGATAAGAGAGTGAAGACAATGAAAGGAAATGCTTGATGCATCCAGCAGACATACCCTCTGATATAACCTCCAATATAACGACTCAACACTTCCCACACTTTCTCTTTCTCTCTGCCTCTCTCTTTCGCTCTCACTCTCTATTTCTTTCTCATACTTCACGTTATCGCTCACACTCAACTCTGAGCCGTACGAATTCAACCTAACTCATCACTGTGTAGTTTAAACCTATAGCATGATTTACCATAAATCGCTTGTTCTTCCAAACACACACTTCAAGTACTTTAAATCCATTTTAAAATTATGACCTGTTGCCTTGAAGAACCAATGGAGTGCTACAAAATTTTAGACAGATGTTAATGTGTTTGTGTGAGTGTGTGTGTGTTGAAAAAGATTTTAAAAGCATATACTGAAATAGTCAAACTTTCTCTCTAACGATCTGTATGCTGACCTGGTGATGAGGACTGCTGTATCATGGTGAGCGATTCCATTGTCAGGGATGGCATTTCCATGTCCGTTCCTGTGCAGAATGGACTTTTGCCACTTGCAGAAACTGTCTAAAGACTTCCCTGCATGATGGTTTACCTCTAGTGTGGGCTGGCAAGAGAAGAAAGAAAAAAGTTGGATCAGATAAACTTGGATCAGACAGTACATCCAGATTTATTACATATACATCATACTCTCTGTGTATAATTTGATGAGTTAAACTTATGTGCATGCTCATATCTGTATTTGTAGTACAGTAAGACCCTAAAAATGGTTTCCCAACTAGATTGATATTGGACTTCTTTTTATATAACAGTTGACAAAATGCTGGTTCTTTCCAGCTGAAGTATTTCAATTCTGTGCAAAACAAAATTACACAAATAATGACTGTTTTCAAAAAGGTTTCCTAGAACACTCCTTCAGTTTGCCATTGGTATGGTATGCATATGGCTTATGTGTATTGTCTAAACCTTAAGGTGAGATCAAATTAGCAAAAATGCCTACCAAAAATTTTGCAAGGAAAGGCGGTTCATTGTCAATAGTGTAGCAATACAAATTTAGTATTAACCGATCAAAAACCATGAACTCTGCTTTATTGATGAGTTTACAGTTGATCAGGGCTTATATGGTAATACAGACACAACAAATACACTGCTAGCATGTACAAAAAGACAGACAGTCTTTCCCTTCCACTCTGCTTGGCACCCAGCATCCAAGACAGCCACAGCACCATTACACTCGTAACCCAGGAATGCACACACTGGCATAGTCTATAAATGTATCATCCCACAATCCAGGGCTCAGAGTCCTAACTTTCCAGGTTTCCTCTACCACAGGGGGTGGTGGGGCGTTCTCATCTGGAAACGAACCATGTTTGGTTCCACGCAACCTCAGCACACCACACAGTGGTTATCTCAACACGGCTAATACTGCTCCTAATGACCGGTCTCCCATCATTTGTCAAATGACATTATGTGGAACAAATTACAGGGGGATTTATTTTTAGCTGTCTGCGATTTGGGATCATTAATGCTTCATTAAATACACCGCAAAACCCCACTCCTATCCTTTCCCTGCCCTGCGTCATCTGTAGGAGCCTGTTTGAGGTCCCGACTCTGTCGGCATGTTCCAGAGATCCCGCGGAGCGAGCCAACTCGCTCATGTGGTGTCGTCACGCCCCGCTCAGGACAGAGGTGGAAGCCTGAATGCACGACAGAGGCAGATTGATTGCATTTAGAAGCAGGCGGCGAGAACAGTAGCAGTACAGTTTGGCTTCCCCTTAGATTTTGCTTGATTTTTTACACGTTTTTTAGGCCCCTGTACATTCATGACTGTGGCAAAATGAGAGGTCACGATCAACAATAAGAGCAGTCATGGCAGGCTCTCTGGACACACCCAGCAGAGCCGGGTAGCAAACAGTCCAGACTTGTGTGGACTGTCTCAACTGCCTTGGACTAGGACGCTTTTGCCTGTAAATACACAAACAAGGAATTCTTTGACAGGTGAAATAAGCCAGACTAAGGCTTATATGTGTATGTGTTGGAGTGTAACAATCATGAAATTCTGTCTGATGAATAATTTGTGTATAAATAATTGCAATAAATGATTTAATGGCTTTTTTGTTTGCTTATGTTTCTAGTAAGCTTAATACACATATTCTTGGAATTATACAATAAAGTGCATGTTTCATTCGGGATTTTACAAAGTTTTTAATTACTGCTCTGGGCTAGCATGAATAACAATATTTTAAATATATTTTTAAATATTTAAAATATAAAATGTAGTGAGCTTTAATAAAATGTAATAATAATCATAATAAATTAATATATTAATGAACACATTATATATTAATAAAATATAAATAAATAATGAAATATATATGGAATAATAATGTTTTTAATGTTCTTATACTCACCAAGGTTGCATTTATTTGATCAAAAATACAGTAAAACAATGATATTGTGAAATATTAGTATTACATGTTGTGCTGCTTAATATTTTTGTGGAAACTGTGATACATTTCAGGACTCTTTGATAAAAAAAAGTTCAAATGAACTGTACTTACATTAGAAATCTTTTCTAACAATCTAAAAGTCTATGCTGTCATTTTTGTTCAATTTAATGCATCTTTTTTTCAAAACTTACTGACCCCAAACTTTTTAACAATAGTGCATATTTCTATCCTAAATTGTTAAAATTTAAAAATAATATATATTTATATATTTTATATTAAAACAAAGTGTAGCCAGAGTGCTTGAATTCACAATGCTTGTTAAACAATTTTTTATAAATGCAATGAACACCAGAGGCATTTATATTTCATATAACACACCACTGGACCAGAAACAGAAGCATGTTGTGGCATTTCTATGTTCACTTAAAATGTCCCTATTTGAATGCTAATGCATGACAGGAATTTAAAGCACAAAAATATTGTGATCAGGCAAATGTAATAAATGTACCAGTCCAGTAGGCAAACATGCATCAATAAGAGTACCTGGTCTTCCATCAGTAGAATAAGCCTCGTCACAACGATGTTCACTGCATTCCCCAGGCTAGAATCCTGGAACAGTTTGGCAACCTGACCTCCAGGGAAACAAGAAAAAACCAGTCTTAAAAACGAGCCAATTGTCTGTTTTTAGACCTTTCTAATCCTGCTGTTTACTGTAAAGATGGACATTTTACAGTCTACTATAAAACCAGTGCTAACTGCTGCGCTGGGGCCGCGAGGTGAGGTAATCCCTTCATTAAACACATTCCACAGGTGTGAAACTATTTGTAACAATGCCACAAATCACCCATGGGGATTATAAATTGGAGAGAGAAATATGGATCTTCAAGGTGACAGAAGACAGTTACTTAAGACAACTGGTTTTCATTTAATCATTATTCTCTGAGCCAATACAAATGACCTGGATAGGTCAAACATCTCTGAAGATTCACTTAGTCTGTGGGACGTCATTGCAGGCTGTTCATTTTAGGTCTTTGTAAGGATCTCGAGTAACCGGCAAAGAGTTTAGCAGAATGTCCGAACAGCTTTCTTCCATAAAATGAAAGCAAATGGAAACCAGAGGCAGTCAAACACCAAATAAGCACCAAAAAATCATATCGAAAGTACCTGAACCCATATGATAGCTTTGTGGGGAACAGATCAAAATCTAAAATCTAAAATTTTCTTTACATGAACACCTTTCACGTTCATTGTACAGAAAAGAGAAGCTTGGACATTCTGCTATAAAATAAATAAATAAAAAGGTCATGGTTTTCAAAAGACATGAAAAGTGACAAGATTTTTGTGTGAACTATTCTTTTAAGAATGCAAATAAAAACAAGGAGACTTGAAGCTTACAATATTCATGACGGCCAGAATGTACTGCTCGATATCGCGACGGCCGTGATAGCTGACCATCATCTTGTCGGCCACCACCAGGGTTTCGACGTAGCGCTCTCGGCTGACAGAGCGCTTCAGTGGTAACTGGCCCCGTCCCATCTGGTTGGGTGAGGGTTTTATTGTTCTCTGCCACCATCCATAGCTTTTACCAGGCTTTTCATCTAAAGAGAAATGGCCACAATTGTAATGTATGTACATTTCCTGAACTACATTTCTGTGGCTATTAATATGTTTAAATGAAAATGAAAATAGGCAGTGGTGTTTGATATCATGTTTCGTCTTATTGTAAGTACAGTGAGGGAAACTGCAGTAGCCAAGGCGAGCTGACTGACGTTATCAAGTACGCTGCTATTCCATTTGCAGAATTACCGGACTTTTTTTTTTTTATTACTGGACTTGCGCCATCCCATTCCCGGGAGTTCACACTCCCAAGTTGAAAAAAGTTCCTGGGACAAATTGTTCCAGGTAATTTTGGTGGAAGAGCGACTAATGAGCAAAACTCTGTACCTACAGTTTTTTTTTTTTTTTTTATCAAATCTACAAAGAAAAAAGTGTCTTTAATTCAGAAGTTAATGCTATTTTTCACAAAGTCCTTCTAGCGCATCTACAAATTAAAAATGAACTGACTTTGGATTGATTACTTTCAATAGGGTAGTTATGATAAGTTCACCTATAAACCAGGCAGTGTCCCAAATAAGTTCCTTAGAGTCAGCATGAAATGTAAATTAACCCTATCTTTTTCCTAAATAAATTCCTTGAGCATCTGAAATGGCAGACTTTTCTCCGGTGATGCACGCTAGACTTCTCCAATCATTTTAGTCTGCTTAAACCCTGCCCCTTTCTTACAATCAACTATAAGCTTTTGATAAGCGATTTGCCTCCATTCAATCAACAACCGATGCATAGAACCAAGTTCCTGCCCAGCATTTTTTAATAATCCATTTCACTCTGATGTACAACCCGAATTCCGGAAATGTTGGGACATTTTTTAAATTTGAATAAAATGAAAACTAAAAGTATTTCAAATCACATGAGCCAATATTTTATTCACAATAGAACATAGATAACATAACAAATAAGTCTTAGTTTAAACTGAGAAATTTTACAATTTTATGCACAAAATGAGCTCATTTCAAATTTGATGGCTGCTACAGGTCTCAAAATAGTTGGGATGGTGGCATGTTTACCATGGTGTAGCATCTCCTCTTCTTTTCAAAACAGTTTGAAGACGTCTGGGCATCAAGGTTATGAGTTTTCTTGCCTGATATAGGTTTCCAGCTGCTGATGAGTTCATGGTCGGCTTTGACGTATTTTTCGTTTAATGATGCGCCAAATGTTCTCTATAGGTGAAAGATCTGGACTGCAGGCAGGTCAATTCAGCACCCGGACTCTTCTACTTCGAAACCATGCTGTTGTGTATAGCTGCAGTATGTGGTTTTGGATTGTCCTGTTGAAATACACAAGGCCTTCCCTGAAATAGATGTCGTCTGGAGGGGAGCATATGTTGCTCTAAAACCTTTATATACCTTTCAGCATTCATAGTGCCTTCCAAAACATGCAAGCTGCCCATACCGTATGCACTTATGAACCCCCATACCATCAGAGATGCTGGCTTTTAAACTGAACGCTGATAACACGCTGGAAGGTCTCCCTCCTCTTCAGCCTGGAGGACACTGCATCCATGATTTCCAAAAAGAATGCCAAATTTGGACTCGTCTGACCATAGAACACTTTTCCACTTTGAAACAGTTCATTTTAAATGAGCCTTGACCCACAGGACACAATGGCGCTTCTGGACCATGTTCACATATGGTTTCCTTTTTGCATGATAGAGCTTTAGTTGGCATCTGCAGATGGCACGGCGGATTGTGTTTACCGACAGTGGTTTCTGGAAGTATTCCTAGGCCCATTTAGTAATGTCAATGACAGAATCATGCCGATGAGTGATGCAGTGTCGTCTGAGGGCCCGAAGACCACAGGCATCCAACAAAATTCTTCGGCCTTGTCCTTACGCACAGAGATTTCTCCAGTTTCTCTGAATCTTTTGATGATGTTATGCACTGTAGATGATGAAATTTGCAAAGCCTTTGCAATCTAACATTGAGGAACGTTGTTTTTAAAGTATTCCACAATCTTTTTATGCACTCTTTCACAGATTAGAGAACCTCTGCCCATCTTTACTTCTGAGAGACTCTGCCTCTAAGACATCCCTTTTATAGCTAATCATGTTACAGAGCTGATGTCAATTAACATAATTAGTTGCTTGATGTTCTCCCAGCTGAATCTTTTCAAAATTTCTTGCTTTTTCAGCCCTTTGTTGCCCCTTTGCCAACTTTTTTGAGACCTGTAGCAGGCATCAAATTTGAAATGAGCTCATTTAGTGGATAAAAGTGTATAATTTCTCTGTTTAAACATTTGTTATGTTCTCTATGTTCTATTGTGAATAAAATATTGGCTCATGTGATTTGAAAGTCTTTTAGTTTTCATTTTATTCAAATTGAAAAAATGTCCCAACATTTCCAGAATTCGGGTTGTAAGTCACAAAATGAATGAAAAGATCTGTCACTACTTCAATTAGAATGTGACTTTTAATGTTAGAAATAAAACGGGATACCATACATACTGAAAGACCCCATGAAATGGGTTGGCGAACACAATTTTCTCGTCAGTTCATGTTAAAAGGTCTTTTTGGTCTTCATGGCATTTTAAAGTGAAAAGTGACATGACATACAGCCAAGTATGGTGACCTATACTCAGAATTTGTGCTCTGCATTTAACCCATCCAAAGTACACACACACAGCAGTGAACACACACACACACACACCCGGAGCAGTGGGCAGCCATTTATGCTGCAGCGCCCAGGGAGCAGCTGGGGGTTTGGTGCCTTGCTCAAGGGCACCTCAGTCATGATATTGAGGGTGGAGAGAGCACTGTACATTCACTCCCCCCACCTACAATTCCTGCCAGACCTGAGACTCAAACCCACAACCTTTGGGTTACGAGCCTGACTCTCTAACCATTAGGCCACGACTTCCCCATATGACTTCCCCATATGACCACATGACTTAGTTCTTACCGATAACTCCACAGGACTGGTCCATGTTTTGGTATCTTAGAGACGACCGTTTGTACACCACATGGGGGCGCCCTTCTCTGCCATCCTCATTAGTGAAGTTTTTAGCAGAAACCAGGGGTTCGATAAGGTACTCCTCACCTCCAGCTACAATGACCCCTTGCTGAAAAAAACAAGAAACCATAAATCCGCGCTTGAGATTAGCATGAAGGGTCTGTCATTGAAATATATGACATGCTTTTGCTTGCATGTGAAAAATCAAAACAGTTAGCCTCCCTGCGCAATCTGATTTTACACGCTAGATACATTGAAGTCCCTGACAAGATCACATCATCCCATCATTAGTCTCCCCTCTAAAATAATGAGCTTGCGCTGGGCTAATAATCCTGGATGAAATGGGAACTCATGGCGGACGGCCAAAGGATCTTAGCATGTTTCATTGTTTCCTCTCTTCATCTCTTTCAGTCACACTTTTCAAGTCCACATAATCCTGTAATGTGCTTAGTGATGCTCTTGTGGACACACTGAGCATTCCCTGATGAATTTAGTCATGCTACTCTGATCACCAATAATTAACCTGGAAGTTTCTTACCGCCTTCATGAGCAAGCTTAATCCTCCATTGTATTTACTTGTGTTGCTGCACACACAATTAAAAATGGATGAATTATCGACCAGGCCGGTCATGTATTAGCACCTGTGATGCCAAGTAGATGAATCACCCAATACTGCATCCAGAATGTCCGATGGCATTTATCAGAGAGACTTAACACTGTACTCAAAGGGTCTGGATAAACAAGCATTGGTCTTGACTTTGTGATCTGCTTACGCAGGTGTATTACCAGCTCCGGTAAGTAATGAGCAGGCTACAGCATGCCACTTGAAACTAAATCCATCATTAGCCTCCAAAACACCTGTTTTTAGAGTTGAGCTTTACACCAGCTGGGAGAGACAGACTTTAGCAACAGCTGCCCATTTCAGATCTACAAGGGCGCCACGACAACTCACTCAAGTGTAGAAAGAAAGAGATTACATTGTATGATACATCATTACTTTAGCATACGGCATTACAGATATCATCTGAGCCTCATGTGATGGAAATGTCTAACAAAGTGCTAAAGCCATTTAAAGGAATATTCTGGGTTTTATTGCAAAAAATTACAATAATTTTCACTTGTCCCTCCTTTTCTTTAATATAAGCAAAAACCTGTGTTACCGTGAGATACTTACAATGAAAGTTAGCAAATCCATACACAAAATAAAATACTTTTGAAAGTTAAAATACTTCAGAAGTGTTTAAAAAGTCTAGTAACAAAACAAAAACAATATGCATATGCATATCGGTCAAAAAATGCTAAACTTTTCTATGTAAAGTCAACATCCTTTCAAAAGTTTGAGGTCAGTAAGACTGACACGGTGAACCCGCAATGAAGACTGACACGGAAGAGAAGAATTTAACCACTGATGTCACATGGACTATTTTAACAATGTCCTTACTACCTTTCTAGGCCTTGAACATGTCAGTTGCTTTGCTGTCTATGCAGGGTCAGAAAGCTCTTGGATTTCATCAAAAATTTAATCAAAAATTTGTGTTCTGAAGATGAATGAAGATCTTATGGGTTTGGAACGACATGAGGGTGAGTAATTAATGACAGAATTTTCATTTTTGGGTGGATTATCCCTTTAAGGCTACAGGTGCAGCCCATTTTGCAGACTTTTGCATTTGACGTCATTTGAGAGCAGACATAGTACAGTAATTAGTACATCATTGTGCCGTGAGACACAGCACTGTTTGCTTCAAAATTCTAATGGCGCTTACCAGGCCATTACAGTTGCTAAGAGCCACAGAACTAGAGTGAGGCTGGTGCTGTAGGTGACCCACATAGTGGCAGTTGGGCAAGTATGGGTGACTCCAAGCCAAGCGGCCCCTCTTCCAGTATTCCACACGGAACTGTCGCGAGAGCAGTCCTCCCTGCAGCGTGAGGTTGAGCAAAAGGTCAGCGCTCGACGTGGAGAGCTGATAGTACAGCTGTGGCTCTGGAACGCTCTGCGTTTCCGTGCTACGCCGGTGTCGGCCATTCCTGTGAGAGGTCTCCTCTTCCGATAGCGTTTCCCCATGCGGCCCCACACGCACTGGGATGGCGATCTCATACTGGCCCAAGCTGGACAGAAACTCAGCTGTGGAAACACAAAAAATGTCCTTTAGATTGAAGAATGGAAGTTGAGTTGAGCTTATACAGCTCACACAATAAGCAATTAAACATGCACTTAAAATTGTTCTTATTAAAAAAAGAAAAAAAGCTTTATACACTACAATTCGAAAGTTTGGAGTATGATTTTTTTTTATTGTTTTTGAAAAAGTCTCTTGCTCACCAAGACTGCATTATTTGTTCAAAACTACAATTATACAATATTCAAAAATACAATATATTTAAGTAACTGTTTACTATTGTAATATAATTTAAAATGTAGTTTATTCCAGTGATGGGAAAGCTGAATTTTCAGCAGCCATTACTTCAGCTTTAAGTGTCACATGATCCTGAAAAAATATATATTAACCCTAAACTTTTGAACAGTAGTGGATATAATAAAAATATAATATACCGTAAAATTAAAGTGTATTATATAATATTTAAAAATCTGGAATATAAATGCACATTTAACTACATAAATAATGACATCAAAATCATACCAGTATCCTAACAAATTTAATTTTACTTTAATTGGATCACTTTACAGGGGCCACCATACTGAGGTCACATGACCAGGCCTAAATGGAATCTGCACACTCTTTCCACATTTTCTGCACCGATTTTAGGGGAAAGAAATCTGAGGAATTCTGCAAATTGGAAATCTGTGGGAGTAAAGAGGAACTAAAAGTATAAGACACTTTTAATGAACACTGAAAAAAGTTTTAAATTAAGATGCAAGGGATGAGGCATACGAAGGAAATTACGCTTCTAGCTGTCAGTATCACTCCAAGACCATAAAAAATACTAAATGTAATTTTTAGGAGCCAAACAAGTGAGAACTGTTAACTCAAACCAACAATACATCCATAAACAAACTATTTCAAGCAGATCGCTGTCCCTTGGATCAGCTGGGGCCCATGTAAAGAGTCTATGGTTACTAACAAAGATTTTATTCAGTTGCAGTTATGTACTCTGACCGTGTCAATTGGCGAACAAAAGAGTTCACAGTGAAACCATTGAGTAGACCACAGAGAAGAAAAGCAAGTTAGCAGCCCAAAGGCCAAGGGCTGCCTGTTACTATGGAAATCCTGAAATTGTATACTTCCTGTTCCCGACAGCGGGCCTGGAGATTAATTGTCCAAATTTGGCATTTGAAAAACTGCACCCAAGGGGCGGAGATTGCCAAAGAGACAAACATCCTGAAACCAAACCAAACCCTTTTATACATTCAGATGTGAAGAAGTACACCAGGATCAGTGTTCTTAATGTGAAACAAGGTTTGTTCCATTGGTTTGTTTACTCCATCTTGCCAGTTCAAACACTGTGAGAAGGGCGACAGCAATGTCTCTTTTGTTTGGGTCCAGAGGCATGAAGATGAGACTTGTGCGTGACCTTGATTCAGCTAGACTTACTACTTTCCGTAATCTCTCAAAGCTGTAGAAATACATCAGCAGATGCACCATATGACTTATATTAAATTTGGCATTGTGTACAATGGCAAGAGAAGGACAAGTAACCTTAGAGAATACGGTCCTTTTCATTAAGCCCTCCATAAGGAGGGAATGAAGGCTCAAACCAAGTGCTGAAAATATAAAAGACCACATCGTTCTCTCCTCACAGCAGTTACTCAGACTGGGCCACTTAATAAGACTGTCTAATTACTGAAAGAGCTGCTGCTTCTGAGCCCCACATGTGTTTCCACTGGCTTTTTAAAATATGTGCAGACTCAAGACCATCATCGGACCAACAGAAGAGTTCCATCCTTTTGATTAAATTTAAGCTCACGTCTAGCCTTATACACCCTAACAGTAAATGCTGTCTGGGTTTAAAAATGACAATCAGTTGTAAAATCAATCAGTGGAGGAGTGGTTTGGAAGTAAAAAGACTGTTAAATGAAAAGTTCAGGATTACTTTTAGGATTGAAAACGCAAAACAACATGTTACTTCTTATAATTTACACCATAAGTTACTTATTTGTTACTGGCATGTATGACAGTGGGTCTACAAGTAAGCTACATGGCATGACAAAACTAGATTGCTTCTATTATAAACAACAAAGATGTTTAAACTGAAAGAAGGACACATATATTCAGGCATAAAAGTAATAATAAACTAATAAAACACTTGCAAGGCATAAAGAGAGAGCCAAAGCCAAATTACAACATCTTATTTTTTTAATTATTATTATTATTATTATTATTAAGCATAAAACAACAACGTAACGTATTCACATGGTAGGATAAATCTGACACTAAAAGTCATTTTGCACATTTCTGAAATTGTATCTAAGTGATTCTATTCAGAATTCTTATGTGATCTACCAAAATTCTCATAAATATACAGTGACAGAATCTCAGCTAGTTTGAAGGATTTTAAGTAACACATTTGGCCTCAAGTTTTTCTAGAGGGGCCATACATCCATTAAAACTGTACTTTAAGTCACTCTGGATAAAAGTGTCTGCAAATTGGCCAATCCAGGCCTAAAGGTAATCTAGCCTCTCTCTCTATAACTTGAATCCAGACAGTCTCAATAACAGGAGCCAGGGGCACAGCTGGGTCTTATGTCAAAGCATGAAAGCGCAGCTCAAACTGTACAACACGCCCAGCCCTCTGACCGCCATCAACTGGCGCTATCTTAAACAAACATAAGGCCCACAATTGATGGAAGGGTACTCCCTGCTCTTACACCTACAGGGTGCACCGATCCTCAAGAGCCTTTGATGTGTCTTTAATCTCAACTAGGAACCCGAGAGGAGGAGGACGCCTGCGTTACTTCCCCATAAACTCCCTCGCCACGGACAGAGCCCCATTAAAAGAATAAAGACTTCACTTTTGATTCAAATAAACCACCGTCAGGAGCCGCCCAGGGTTTGAAAGTTTATTTTAGAAGGTTAAGGAGAACAACCTTTAATTAGGACCGTGCGGGAAACTAAAGTGAACCCCCCCTTTTTTTAAACCGAAGTTTTCCTGTGGAAACCGGGCCGGAGAAAAAGAGAGAGAGAAGTCTCTCCACCTTTCCCAGATGTGCAACAGCTGCATCAAGTCAGCGAGTGCACCCAGACTTGTGGAGGAGAAAACTCTTCCCCATGCCAGGCTGAGAAGTCAGTCTTTCTTGAACGGAGGCCCTGTCAGCAACTCAAAACCCATCCATATCCTGTTTGTGTACTGTCTGCCACACTGCTATTTGGACTACGAGATTTAAATATATGCCTGTGGTGACCAGTCACTGCATGTGGTGAGATTACACATAAACTCAGTGCTCTGCTTTAATAACTGTACGCTACATGATGTAACCCTGGTTATGAGAGGGAAAAATGCATTATTAAGTTATTCATAGGCCAAAAAATGACGTTTAACAGCAACTACGGCTGGTCTGCATATTTGTCCCATCCGCCTTTTGAATAAACACACAGAAACTCAGCCAGACACGCTCACACGCTTGTCGTGAACTTGACCAGACGACGCAGCAAAGTCAAATCCACATGCTTGAGCATGTTTTTATTATGTAACCTTTGTATCTCTTTAAATTTTATATATCTGAAATGACTTAACAAGATTAGTATGTTGCAGGAATGTACAGTTTAAAGTTGGATGTCTAAAAGGTGTCTCATGTGACTCTCGCCAGAGAGATAACTGGGTCACTAATTGTATGAAATGAGACAGTGGTCGGTTTCATGGAAAGATGGGTCATCGAGTCTGGCTTGCTCTTGTGATGGCTAACTGATGTCGCAGTGCATCTGTTCCTGGTTGTCTAAATGGTTTGTTACTGTTCGAGGCTTGAAGCTAACAATTCATTCTGTTTTACGCTTTGATGATCTGCCATTGCTGCATCCATTGTGCAACGTGAAACGTATGGAAAGTTTCTCAGGTAACTTCTACTGCAACAAGAAATGTGTTTACGTGCACTTTAAAAGTTGATTTCATTTCAGTCTGACTAAATTAATAATTACTCTTTATTAGTCAAATTGAAATAGCAGTCCGTTTTGCTAATTATGAGATATTGCTAATTATTGCTTAATTAGTTCACTTCCAGAATGAATATTTCCTGATAATTTACTCATCCCCATGTCATCCAAGATGTTCATGTCTTTCTTTCTTCAGTCAAAAAGGTTTTTTTCGGAAAACATTCCAGGATTTTTCTCCATATAGTGGACTTCAGTGCTGGCCAAAGGTTTAAAGGTCCAAATTGCAGTTTAAATGCAGCTTCAAGAGGCTCTACGTGATCCTAGCCGAGGGATAAGGGTCTTATCTAGTGAAACAATCTGTCATTTTCCAAAAAAAATTCTAATTTATATACTTTTTAAGTGTGATTTAGGCAGAAGTAGTACCGAACACCATGTGATTTTCTCCTCTAACTTCAAAATCGTCCAACCTCATTTTTACCTTTTTTTGTAAAGGATGATTTAGTCTTTGAGAAATTAAGCAGCAAATCAGAATATTATATTGACTTCTAAAGGGTCATGTGACAAATATATTATATTGACTTTTAAAGGGTCATGTGACAAATACGTGGAAAAATTCAGCTTTGCCAACACAGGAATAAATTACATTTTAAAATATACATTAGAAAAGAAAACAGCTATTTTAAATTGTACTAATATTTCACAATATTATTGTTTTTACTGTATTTTGATCAAATAAATACAGCTTTGGTGTGCATGAGAGACTTCTTTCAAAACTTTTGAATGCTAGTGTATACAAGCAGGATGGCAGCTGCCCACTTTAATGCAGTTTAATGGCAGCAAATGATTGCTAAAAAGAAATGAACACTTATTTTCCACACCATTTACTTAAAATTCATTACAACAAAACAATCAGGAATCTCACCTTGAGACTGAGCAAACTCCTCAGGACTCCAACTCTCTGCCACTCCACTGGCAACCATGGCGATGATGCCAACGCAGGCCAAACTCCTCCACACCGTTTCCATGGTTACTACAGCAAGCTTCAATGCGGTGCCCAGCCCTCTGTCCCAACATGTCTTCTGCCCTCTGACGGCCCCACGCTCACCAAAGTGACGCACAGAATTCTGGAGCCATGGTGGCTTCGCTTCTATGTGGATCCTGACGCTTCGCCTCTCGGGGTTGGAGGTGGAGGACGGGCAGTTCGAAGATGTGTACAATCGGAGATCATAAATATGAAGACCCTCCCTATTTGAAAGACAACCAGGTTAGATAAATGCAAAAGAACGGCGAGTTTCTTTGGCTAAAATGTTCCTCTCTGACCGGTCAAACATATTGCCCTGAGAGGCTGTTGTTTGCATCCTGTTGCTAGAGCTAATCAATCATTCCTCCTTTCACATTCAAGTGGAAAGGGGAAAAAACGCTTTCTAACCTGGGGGCTGCTGTTTCTCTTCACTCTGTCCTTCACCGGAAGAGTGCAAAAGAAAGGAAAGCATTGTAGGGTCAGGAGGGCAAGCTGACGTCTGGGGCAGGCTATAAAACAAAATGTCCTAATTTGAGAAATACCACAAGAGGGATTTGTGTGGCACCACTGTTTCTAATGGGACACAATGAGAGAGAGAGCAAGCCATAGGTTGTGTTCAGCTGCGTAAATCACTGGGGTGCACATAAGTGGTGTGCAGGTGCACACCACTTTTTTATTTACCAAAAAAAAAAATGCGCTGGGTAAATAAGTTCATACTGCTCATTTAAGTACCGGCATGGCTGACAGCTGTTAATGCACCATCACTGGTTTAGACCAATTAACTCTAATACTGTATAAGATGTCCATTCGAACTGAAAGCATAAATCATAAATCAGAGCAAAGTGCAAAACTATGACATTTCATTCACTGACACGCTTCAGCGCTAAAACCGGCAGTGCATATACTTACTTGCCATCAACCCACCAAAATAAAATCTTGCTAATTTTAAGTTTCAAAATACTGAAATTCATATAAAAAAGAAAAAATATGAAAATATAAATATTAGCATTGTATTTTTAAGTGTACTGTAAAATTGTTGTATTTTTATTTAATACTCACATTTTATTTTAAAGTATAATAGTATTATCACACTTTATTTTGTTTATTATTTTATTTAAAAACTAAATAATGTACAAGAATGCTATTATTACTATTAATAATTATTTTATTTTTTTATAGTTATATTTAATGGGTCACACTATGTGCAGTATGAGCATCAAACCAAATCTCCATGTGCTCCCATGAGAACCAGACTAAAAAACTTATGTGCACCTCTGGTAATGCTTACTGTTGTACATACTGTAGTCTGCCTATAGTTTTTGATGTGCAAGTGCACACACAAAATAGTTGTCATGTTACACATCTCAGAAAACTGGATATTTTGCAATTTTCTGTAGAAATGTGTGTAATAATCACATAAAAGTAAAGAAAATATATTATTGTAAAAAAAAGTGGTTGATATTGCCTCCATCACACCAGTTAAGGTTAAGTAAAGCGATCGCAGTTTAAAATGATCTGCAATACATTCATTCCAGTGAAAATTATAGGTTAAGTGCATTGCACTGTGGGACAGCATATTCCTTGCAATGCGATTTGATTGTATACTGCACTTTCATGTGTCTTTCACTTTCACTCAAACGTCATGCAAAAAGAATAAATTGCCTATTTTGCCCAGTATACACACTGCATACTGCAAGCATGTATCAACATCAACAAAAGCTATCCTACCTCCTTCTCGTGTTCCTTTTTTTCTTTCCTTCTCTATATAATCCTCACTCCATGCTTTCTGGGAAGAGGTAGAAAGAGATGCCATATAAGCTCTGATGGGTGAAGAGAAACCAAGTGCAGACAAAGGTAATCAAGAACAGATGGGAAATGATTTGGCAACATAAGAATACAAGTTGCCTCCTGATGAAAAAAAACGATGAACTCAAACTCAAGAAAAAAAGAGAAAAAAATTTAGAGTGGTTAAAGGAGAGGGAAAGGGAGACAATTTGGGAAAGGGTGAGAGAAAGAAAATAGAGTTTGTGCACTTATTTGTCCATCAAGGATAACTATTCCTGACTAGTACCACAAAAAAAGACAATGGCCAAAGTAGTGTGTGTCTGTGTGTGAGGGACTTTTGTCTAATTTCTACGGGAAAACTGTTTTGGAAAGCTATTTGAAACCACTTTGCGAAACTCATCCAAGATTTCTGTTGCCACAAAACAAGCCATGTTAAACTGCCTGACAATATTCTACATTCTCCTCCATTAAAAATCAAACACTCTCTGTTTTCATTGAAAAAAATAGCAGCAACAAATAGGTCAGGACCCAAAAGTGGCCTCAGATGCTGGTTTTAAGTTCCCCTCATTTCCTATGGGCTGCATTGAAACAGCTTAAGTGCAGCAAGTAATCTTAAAACACTAAGAGGTCTTTGTCCCTTACAAATAGTGATGGACTACATGCCCCTGTGCTCTCCACACACTTTTAACCCTCCAGGCATTTTACTGTTATTTCCTGCTTGGCAAAAGCCTCTTTACTTGCATTACCTCTTGTTAGAGACTTGTTTTATTGTGAAGTTACTAGACTGAGATCGGTGGTTTTCATTAAAACATTGTCTTATCTAAATCTTGGCAAAGAATGTCCAAGATTTGGTCCTCTATGTTCTTCATTTGTGTGTCACGAACTATGTGGCTTTGAGGCTTGTTCAACCTAAAAGTCCAACATTATGTTGTAATTAGGATTGGGAGCTGAGAATTTTTAGTTTCTTTTTTATTTTTAGGGTTAATATTACTCAAATACTGTAAGCATTCAACAAAATATTATACTAAAATACTTTTTTCTGCACTATTCAGCCATGCCGCAACACCAATACTGAGTAATAATGAGTAAATATATAATATATATTTATAAATTAATGAGTAAATCTTTTGAGACACTTCTTTTAAGTGGGGGGTATCACATTTACGTATCACATACGTAAATATGTTGTTTACATTCCGATCAAAGCGTAAACAACGTATCCATGTACATACGTTACGTTGTGATACTCTCCAAAATGGCACCAGGGTGACAAATTGCTGAATAAAGTCGTTAGTTTTGCTTTCTTTGCGCACAAAAAGTATTCTCGTAGCCTCGTAAAATTACGGTTGAACCACTGATGTCACATGGATTATTTTAACAATGTCCTTACTACGTTTCTGGACCTTGATCGTGTATGGATCCTTGCTGTCTATGGAAGGGTCAGAGAGCTCTCGGAAATCATCAAAAATATCTTAATTTGTGTACCGAAAATGAACGAGGGTCTTACAGGTATGGAACGACATGATGGTGAGTAATATTATGACAGAATTTTCATTTCTGGTTGAACTATCCCTTTAAAATATAGTTACAGTGCAGCCATTGTTATCCGTTTGCAAAACGAATTATGAATTTTTTTGAGTCGGCTCTTTGTAGTGAATCAAAAACCTACAGCGCAACTTCCTGAATGACAGACTCTAATGAGTTGGTTCAAAATAAATAAATAAACAAATAATTTGTTGGTAACTTCTTTAATATATAGTTACGGCCAATTAAATAATTCATTAATGGTGACATTAATGGAACCAAAAACACTAGGAGGAATCAGAATCATTCAGTTCCCATTATAAATGTAAAACAATAAAACAGAAATTGTGTAAATAAGAGGAAACGACTCAACTTTTCCAGTGAATGATTCACTTGTCCATCTGCGGCCTGTTTTGTGATAAAAACACCAGCCCACAAAGCAGGAGAAGGAGTTCAAGCCACAGAGGCCACGGGAAGACATGACCTCGTAGAGCAACATCTCCAAAAAATTCAGCTGTGGCCTTGAAGGAGTTGAACTTCATAATTGGCTGCTCTTGGGGGTAAATCAAGAACGAGAAGCATCTGCAAGCTACAGATGGCGTGTCGACATATACTAAATGTGACATGAAATTTCAGGAGGGGCCTTGTGAACTGTTAGCGCAGATATGAGGTACGAGAATATGTGTGATCTGAGATGGCAAGAAGCATTTTGTGCTGTCAGACTACACCGGCGGAGACGCGGAGCCATCAGGCACGAGTAAAACTCTGATAATTAAACCCATATGACAGACTGAATGTAAAGCCCTCACTGCAATGGAGAAATCTTGGGTCTCAATCCTCTCTGGAAACTAGGCAGTCTCTCTTCATCTCCATTTGGATGACATACGAGCAGAAAGTCTCCTCACTTAAGCTTGACACTGCACTGTAACAGTATGAAAGAGCCACAGACCACTGGCCTCCACAAACACTGTCTTACCCACTCACAACAAGACTTGATTTACACAAACCAGAGGATTCAAACTGGGAAAGACCCCAAAAACAAAAATTTGGTGTATCACAATTCTCAATTCATTTTCCGCTCGCTTTTTCAAATAAACAAAGCACAAACAAGGGAATTAAGATAATGATCACCAATGCACTGTCAGCAGAAGTGACTTATGTAACAACCGGTAATGAACTCTGAATCCATCAACGGAGACCATAATGTGAGAGCTATTCACGACCGGCTGTGGAGCATGAACATTTTAGCCAGCTCGCAAACCACACACCCCTAAACCAGACAGAGCTTACTACACCAACTCTATAAACCCACTTTGTTTTCTTGTGAAAAAACAATACATTGTTTATTTAATGACCTAAACAATGAGCCTCTTCAGTTCTCTTATGATGTTCATGGTGTTCACCAGCAGAGGGTGGTAGTTTAGTGCAAGGCTTTTCAATCTTTCACATGCCACGGACCCCCAAATATGATCATCCTTGTGTGTGAGGGACCCTCATCCTAAAATTCAAAAGGCAGCTATTTTTTCATGTATTTTCATGTGAATAGTAGGCCTATATTACAAATACATACATTTCTATTACATTATTGTTTTTTACTCACTATAGTGCTTTGTTACACTTTACTTTAAGGTGTCCTTGTTACTGTAATATAATTATACATAATTTACTGTTATTATAATAGTAAGTACATTAGTAAGGACACCTTAAAATAAAGTGTTACCAAGTACTTTACTGTTTACCTGTTAACGTATTATTTATTTATTTTAATTGATTATTAACTTATTGATTTAGGGTTTTTTCAGTTTGAAAACCCCTGGTTTGATGGATCAACTAGTGATAACACAAAGATTTAACCAAATCATTTGGCAGCTCCTGGAGGAACAGTAGATCGAGTTCCCATACCATTAGACCCATGAATTTCCATGACTTTTTCATAATTTTTCCAGTTATTCATTATTATTACTTGGATAAGCATTTTCAAAAGCCATCATTCAAAATACAAATTTCAAACAAATCAAATAGCTATATTTAAAATATTCATACTCACTAAAAACTTAATTTCCATTCCAATTTCAAGCCCTGGATTTTTATTTATTTATTTTTTTTCCATAAGCATTGGAACCATGGAGCAGTTCTTTTAGTAACTTTGCATAAAAGGTTCTCCGCAAATCAAGATGCTCTGCAAGTTACCTTCCTAAATAACAAACATAAGGCTATGTCTGATATCAAAGTCTAAATATAGGTCTAAGACTTGTAGTTTCCAGCAGCTACCCCAAGCTCTCTCCATCACAGGTAGATGCGCACGGACAGGCATGGAGTTGTTCCAGGAGAAGCGCTCGCTCTACCTCAGCGGTTCCCAAACCTGTTCCTGGAGGGCCCCCAACAGCACGCATTTTGGATGTCTCATCTGACACACCCATTTCAACTCTTGGAACCTCCACTAACAATCTGATGAGTTGAATCAGGTGTGTTTGATTAGGGAGACGTCCAAAATGTGTATTGTTGGGGGGCCTCCAGGAACAGAGTTGGGAATCACTGCTCTACCTGACAGTGAGCAGGTCTCCTGGGCGTCCTCGTTGCCAACTTACGCATTCAAACCACATAATTTATCCAACTTTCAAATGGCTGTGTCTCGAAAAGCCAAATAGTGCAGTATTATGCATGTATAATAACTATATATTTCATGGGGGAGACTGTTGCTCTGTAACTCTTCATTTTTTGTCTACCAGTCATTCCATTTGATAGCAGTTGTAATCAGGCATTAATGGAAATATTACAAGAGCGGATAATTTATTAAGTAGCCTAGGGAACTGGACGCGTTCCTCAGAGACTCTTGGCAAAGGCTTCCACTCTGAACCCCACAGACAAAGAGAGATATTTCTGCTTTCTGCTAGAGTGATCACCAGCTGGTCTGACAGCGCTGCTGCCTTCATCATTTTAGTTTCATATAACTGCATGTAACAAACTGACAGCAGAATGGACTTGCATATGTATCCCTTGTATTAAAAATGAGAATGATAACCATGCACGTTTGCAATGCATTCATTTGCATTCTGCCATAATATAAGTTTAAATGAACAAAGTCGTTTGACAACGACCTTACCGTTTAAATGTCCAGGAGCGGGCAATTTGTCGACCCTGAGATTTGCCGACCTCCGTCTGGTCTGTCGTCCTCCTTCAACACCGGGTAGTTCTCTGCCACATACTGAGATGAGCCGGTGGACTGTGCTCTGGTGCTGCGTGGTTTCTCTGCTTCCTTCAGTCTTGCCGCTGGAGAGAGGAACTGAGTTCGGACTGCGATTTGGTTGATGTCTGATTCGCGAACGATTCGTTCTTTTGAACAGGTTCTTTTTAGGGATTCGATTGAGCCGATTCGCACGCGGTAAAAGAGACGCGTCTCACTAATTCCAAAGAATTTATGCTTCTATACTCTTTGCTAATTCTCAACATAGTTATTATCCTTCGTAATTCCAAACCCACTTCGTTTTTAAGTTTAAATAAAAGCAATAAAACTAGGAGAAATGAACAACAAATCAAATTAGAAACAATTCTATAAATACATTAAAAGTGCAGCAAGCGATTTTTATGGAAATATAAGCAGAAATAAGTCTACTCAATTAAAGATAGCCTAACTGAAATAACTATCTTGAGATATCACACCGTTCTTTGTGACACTGGTATGTAACAGTAAAATAGCCTAAGTGGAGTTGAGCTTCTTGGTTTGGCAAATCAGAAGGCCTTTTGAGGGGCGTTCAACATGTCAATCATTTTGCGCGGTAAGTAGGCTACTCTGAATTCGACGCGGTTTAAGTGAGTTTGAATGTTTACTAGGCTACTTGTCAGCAACGGCCTACACGTCCGAAAAGGGAAAAGCAGAGGAAAACAACGACGAGTGGGAACGTCGCGTTTCATCGTTGGAAAGATGAGGAGCTTGCTTGCTCTTACTTGACAGGTAACGCCAAAACCATCGTTTTCAACGGCTCTGGAAACACCAAAGCGGCAAGGTTGTAGAAAAAATAATAGGCGTGTCTTTGGTGCATAAATCCAATTAAACAAGAAAATCTGTTGATTCAGATAATACCAGTTCTAATATTTATTAGCATATTAATTCATATTCATTCCTTATTAATTAGAATTATCATTAATTAAATTATGATCCAATAATGAATAGGTAAGCTACTTTCTTACCTCAGAATTTTTTTTTTTTTTTTTTTTTGTCCTGAAATCCTGTTGTAACAAAGGACGTTTTTACTCTCAGGGCTATTAGTAGTCTGTAGGCTATTAGTAATTTCTCCCTGTAACCTAGAAAATTTCTAGATGTTAAACTAATGGTGTTACAACAAACACTTCCTGCTCTCTCCCCCACAAATACACACTTGACGCAAATCTTTTAGAATATCTCTAAAACATTCAAACACTAAGTAGTAAACTGGAGCATTTCAGAACAAACGTAACGTTTCTTGGAACAGTTCGAATCTTTTTGAACAGCTTAATTTGAAACGAACCGTCCGAACGAATCGATTCTTTAAAATGAATCCGACTTCTCCATGCTACAGCGCTTTCTGCACAGTGCTCGTTTGCAGGAAGACAGACTGTGAACGCAGGGAGGAGCCACCTCAAAGAACAATCGCGCTCTGTGCGTCGCACCGTTACATTCGCTTTGATGAACTCGTGCTCAGAGGAGGCCGCCTCGATCACCTGTTGGATATCGGATACCCCGCTAAACAGAGCCGGATACCAGATGCGCTGTCGTCAACAGTTACGAACCCTCAGAGGAAAACGTGATTCCTTTACCTTCACACTGAAATGAAGAACAGGCGTGAAACAAAAAAGTTCTTGTCGGGTGTGGATCTAAGAATCGAGGCTCTTTTAATCTAAAACAACATAACATTGAAGTATCAGGTTGATACTTCATGACATTTCTTAATCTTTTGAGAACTATTGTAAACGCAATTTTAATTTAAAAAATTTCAAAAGGGTTCTGTTTGAGGTCTCCAAGTCTCATACTTACATATTCACATACTAAGGTTCTTTGATCATAGTTTGTAGTGTAGGATTTTTATTTGTTTTATTATAAATTTATACATTGCATTTTTGCTGTGGCCAAATTGACCCCAAACAGAAGCAGAATTATTACAGTTAAAAAAATAAATAAATAAATAAAAAAGTATTTACAAAAGTGTACAGTTTACTTTGAAATAATTTTCACTGAAATACTCAGTACTCATTATACTCCAACAATATTTGTTTTATTTACAACTTAAAAATCATGTTTTACAGTGCATACTGGATCAGTTAGGCCAACATTTCTTTTAAAACGTGCATGTCTACTTTATGGAGGAAAAAAAAAGAATTAAAACCTCAATCATTTTAATCAGTCAGATGTTTTTATTAGGACCAAAAAAGCATTTAAAAATTTTAAGAAGAGAAAGTAATTTGAAAATTATCATTATTATTATTATTATTATTATTATTACACACTTTAGACATTAGGGGTCTTTGGGAATCCAAACATAAATACACTAAAACAAACTCAACAGAGCATGAGGTAAAATAAGTTCTGACTCTTGCTTTTATGTTTTCCAAGTTAAAGATTTATTTTATTCTTTTTCTGTGTGTGATAATAAAACTATATAATGATATTTGTTCAAGAGAGTTTTCACTGTGCATTGCTCCAAATGTATGTCCCAAATGCTTTAATGGGTCCCTAAACCAATTGAATGCAAAATATATGAAGCAATTTCTTGTAACTGTTTTAGGCATTAGTCTGCAGCACAGCGTTTCAAAACATTCAGTGGTTACATCCCAAGACTTGGGTGAGAAAGTAAGTTACAGTTTCTGAGAAGCCTGAAGGGAATGCAAATTTGAGTGATTCAAGCAGCCCACACAGTTCACCTGCGTGCATAGAAACACACAGAGACCCATACTCGCACATAAGCGCACACGTTTTCTCTCAAGCTCACACACACACACACACACACACAGCTTGGCAAGCATAGAAGCCGTCTAGCGTACAAGCCAGATCAGAGAGCTTCATCACTTCGGCAGACTAAATACATTTGTTATAACTCCTTCACCAGTTCATCCGTGCCGTGTCGCCACTCTTTTTTTTCTCTCTCTCTCTCTCTTTTTCTTTCTATCCCTCTCTTCCTGGATTTCAGCTACAGGCCACGGTGAGTGTTTAATAAGATTATTCTGGCTTTTTTTGGCTCTGTCTGCCAAGAACCGTCTGTTCTTATCTTATCCTGAGGCAAATTCACAACCTTTCAAGGTCGATCAAAATGTCAGACATGTAACATGTGCAAATGAGGAGTGATATTAGCAAATGTAATGTTCAGCAGAGGTCAAATACCGTACAGACACATAACTATTACATTAAATTAAGATTGTAGATATCAGCCTAATTTGTAACATCTTGCTGGCATATATGTATGCATGTTAAGCAACACTTTTGAGGGCTGTCTGAGCAGATGTAGTGTGTTGTAAAGCATGTTCTTAATGCGGAAAGTCAAGTGTGCAAATTTCAAACCTTATCTTGAAGTTGCCTACATTTATTTATTTATTTATTTATTAGAATTTTAAGCACTGCAAACAGTTGTGTCTTTTTTCACAGGTAGAATTATTATCATAAATGATTGTTTAATGGGATTTTTCATGAGTTTATGATTGCCAGCATAGATCCAAATTGTAGCCGTGTGCAAAAACATTATGCATTTGGTCAGTTTATGCTTTTTAAGTTTGTTTTATTGTGCAAATGTATATGAATTGTACATAATATGCAGTTGGAAGGTTAATATGTGTCTCTGCAAACGTAAAATAGCATCACTAGCACCGCAGAGTAGCACAAAAGATAGCACAAAGATAAAATATTTATTGAACTGCAGAACAGGTGCAGAAGTTCTGCAAAGTTTCAGACGCTGTTAATTGGCTTAAACCAAATGTGCAATTGTAATTTTTAAGTACAGAGCACCATTTTCATTCTAAATTAACAGGTAAATGATTTTAAAAGATTGTACATGTATTTTTGGCAATGAAATATTTTGATGCATTGAGAGATCCATGACTTATGTCATAGCACAAACAGGTGATTCTGGTTTTCCAGAATTCATTATTTTACCATAAAGCATCAGTATGCACTATGTGGAACACTGAATCACAAGTAACTCAAAGGTTTCACTGCTCTGAGTTTGGTGGCAAGAATCCAGACTGTTTCACTGCCCGAATGCCCGTGATATTGGTCCTGTGAGACCATCTAAATATGGGCACAAAATCATGCAAAGCTGGACAAGAAAAATAGTAATAAAAAAAACTAAGTGAGCAGTCTTGATAAGGGCAGGGGTCAAATAGCCTTTTACGTATTGGAAAAAGAAGGTTTTCGTTTCCATTGTAGGCTATTTTGCCTGTATGAACAAAGTTAGTTTCCATTCATGGCAGTTGAGTTTGGGTCTATGGACATAAACACTGTGAATATTTTGGGGTGATCATTAAGTAGCATAGTTCAGATTCTTGTGTTCAGAACATGGAAAATCTGTAAAAATGATGAAACAATTATTGGGACATTTTAGTGAACTCAATCAAATGAGCTGTACCAACTTATGTTTCTTAGCTTTAAATTCATCTCTAAAATCTCTAAGTACTTCTAAACAACCTTAAAACTGAGTGTATGCCTCAACACCTTGATCTTATTTATGAATAGTTTTCAAAGGCGCTCAGTTTCAAAGCTCCTTTTATAGATTAAATAGACAGCAAACACCCATCTCAGATGGTTGCTTGCTTCTGAGACATTTTATTCGCAATGATTAAAAAATTACCCCCATTACGGAAGAGAAGATGTTTCGATGAGACTCGGCCGCAATATCGTCACCCATCTTTCACACCGGAAAATAATGTTTAGACAAACAAATTATTAAATTCCATTACAATTTCCGCTTAACATTGACACATCTGTCTTGAAGATACATCTTTGAAGGCTGAAAATACAAATTCAAACTAGTAGACCTAAGTACTACTTCTACTTTCCCAAAATTATTATATTATTATTAATATAAATATATACATTTAAATTCCTTTAATTTAGATATAATCTATATGTATATATGTATATAATTTCTAAATATGCACATATTTAATGTTTATTAATGCAATATTTAAATAATATCAATTTATCCAAAACTGCTTATCCTGTAGGATCGAAGGCTGAAGCCTAATACGTAATATATATATATATATATATATATATACATTTATGTGTGCATGTTAAAATGTAATTTATATAGCTAAAATAATGTTAAATACTGTACAATCAGCATCAGTTATCTAATAACTCATAATTTATGAAATTAGTTATTTTTGAGCAGATTTTATAGATCCTTCATGTTGTGTTATATTCAAGGGTTACATAAATAATAATGGTAAAAATTGCAACATCACACCTACATTAAGTTCCAAATGTAAAATGGAAAGGATCAAACTGCTTCATGAGTCTCATGTTTCCCCTTAGACATTGCACTGTCCCCCAGTGTCTTTGCTGTGGCCTGTGGTGGTTTAAGACAAGGTCTGGGTGTGTGTGTGTGTGTGTGTGTGTGTGTGTGTGTGTGTGTACATGTGTGTCTGTGGGTCTTTCTCTGTATCTTCAACCGTTGTCATCCCTGTAAGTGTGGGCAGCTCTGTGTCCAGGAAGCTGTGGTTTAAATCAAAGCTGCCTGTCTAGGGCCTTCCACTTGTTGTCACTCCATGTGATGCCACCTCAGGCCATGTGCCATTGTTTCTAGAAGACACTGTCAGATCATTTGCATAAAACGATGGAATCTAAAGTGTGAGGCGTTGAGAAAAGCAGTAGGGATTTTTTTTTTTGTTGTTTTCGTGCAGTTTTCACTTTCTGGTGAAAACATGATGCTTAAATGTTTCATCACTGACCTCCTACTTTCCTACACATCACTAGCATTCAGTCACTGGAAAATGTTCATCATGAGGAAGTCTGTTATAGACGCGTGTTTCATGGTCTACATCTTTGTGCCGTTTTGATATCTACAAGTACAGCATTTTTAATCATCTGCTTGATTTTCTTTCAGTCCCAGAGAGTGTTTCAGCAAAGCATGAGTCTGTTGACAAGCTTAGGAACATTCTTGAAACATCAGCACCTGCGCAGGGTGGAGGGTTGTCATATAAGAGCTGGCGGGGGCGGGGAAGGATATGTCTGAGTTTCCTGTTGTGGTGATTCGATCCGAATGCGAGACTTTGCCGGTTGCAAAGCGCTAAAGCGCCAACCACACCAACCTTTACATGTTCTCTTATTAACTCTATATACCTCCACATACCAATTTTTTTGATCACACAGGGCCGTCAAAAGCCAAAAATGTCCAAGTTTGAGATATAAAGAGGGAAACTGAGAAAAAGAGGGAGAGATGCTTTCAGACGGGAAACATCCTCCCACATCCCACATCAGCAAAAACACATGCTCACAACAGTTTGCCCCATTTTGCTGAAGTTATCAGTCACTTCAATCTCCCTCACTCTCTCTTGTTTTCTCTCTTTCTCTCTCAAACATCATTTTCCACAGCTTCTGATCTAGTCTTCGACCCCTCGTCGCCTCCATCATGTCCGACCCTGCCGCGGACCTCCCGTTCTTCTATGGCAGCATCAGTCGCTCGGAGGCCGAGGAGCACCTGAAGCTGGCCGGCATGGGAGACGGCCTCTTCCTCCTGCGCCAGTGCCTCCGCAGCTTGGGTGGCTACGTCCTGTCCCTGGTTTGGAACCTGGAGTTCTGCCATTACTCCATTGAAAAACAGCTTAACGGCACATACTGCATCGCAGGTGGGAAGCCTCACTGCGGACCTGCTGAGCTCTGTGAGTACTACAGCAAAGACCCCGACGGGCTCGTGTGCACCTTGAGAAAACCCTGCCTGCGATCGCCTGAAACGCAAATCAAGACGGGCGTCTTTGACAGCCTGAGGGAAAATATGCTCAGGGAATATGTGCGGCAGACTTGGCACCTGGAGGTAAGAGCTTCAAAACAGGTTTGATTCTGATTGGTTAACAGGCAAGGTTTGGATTAATATTCAGTAACTGTTAGGCCATGAAATAGTTCTAGGATTTACGGTTCCATATCACTTTTTTCCAACCTAGTAACTGCCGTTTTGTATGATTTAAGCAAAATACATAATCGGGGAAGTGAGAAAGTACTTCATCACAGAACATTATTATACATTATCATTTTATAGTGATGTAAATCTGAAAAATGATCTGATCTACATAAATTATATAGTGTTATACTTGCACTAAAGGGATAGTTCAACCAAAAATGAGGATTCTGGCATCATTTACTCATGTCATTCCAAACATGTTAGTCTTTCTTTCTTCTGCGGAGCAGAAAAGATGTGAAATACTTTTGGTTAACATTGACTTCTGAATTTTTTCAGAAAAAATTCAGAAAATCTTATTTAATGTTCCACAGAGGAAACTAATTCATACAGGTTTTGAACAACACAAGGGTGAGTACATGATGACAGAATTCAACTTTTTTTAGGTGGGCTGTCCAATTAATCATATTTTAAGTGGAAACATTTAAGTTC
The DNA here is from genome assembly GCA_021397915.2 of Tor tambroides. NCBI lineage: Eukaryota > Metazoa > Chordata > Actinopteri > Cypriniformes > Cyprinidae > Tor > Tor tambroides. The sequence continues at coordinate 81,271 of JAFVLL020015292.1, forward strand.
TCCTAACTTTAAAACGAAAAGAAAAGTGTACTAACATACATTTTTACATTTGCACAATTAGAATTCATGCTTTTCATTTTTTTAGTTAACTGTACAATGGATCCCTTAAAGTTACGCTTGCATTGAGACAAAAAATAGTCTTGCGTACACATTAAAGTCTTTTTTCTGCAAATCACACCATTATGGCCTATACTTCTTATATAAATGCGTTTCTCACCATATTTTGTGCACTTTATTGTTTCTTTAAAAAATATGCATTTTTATTGTCAGTCTTCAACAGTGAGGACATTTTTGACCCTTTTTAATAAGAGATCAAAAAAATTTAATATTATGTTATCTGTTTTAGGGGGAAGCCATGGAACAAGCCATCATAAGCCAGGCCCCACAGCTAGAGAAACTGATTGCCACCACAGCGCATGAGAAAATGCCCTGGTTCCACGGCAAGATCCCTCGCCAGGAGGGTGAGAGACGACTGTACTCAGGATCTCAGCCTGATGGAAAGTTCCTGTGAGTGAAGAGCTTGAGTCAGTCTAAAGTTTTCCTGCAGCATTAGGGTGGAAATGTCATGATGACACATGGCTGCTTTTAGAGGCAAATCTGATGAACAATATTGTTTGTAGCAGAGATAGAGTTGGGTATTGGGGTGATGTAATGAGAAAAATGAAGGCAAAGTGGATGATTACAAAATTATGTTGGCTATAGATGCTGTATTCGCTCATCTACATTGCCTCAGAAAGCTTTCTCTGCATCGTGAAAATAGGAAATTCAGAAAGACACACAGCAGGATTGGTCGAGATGGCATATACATGTTACTCCTATAACTCAGAAGGCACGTCGCCGGTAAACAAATAGGTGAGCTGTGATCTTGTAATTTGTTGTGTTTTCCAGAGTCCGAGAGAGAGAAGAATTTGGCACGTTCGCGCTGTCAGTGACATACGGAAAAACAGTATACCATTATCAGATATTGCACGACAAATCAGGGAAATACGCAATGCCAGAGGGAACTAAATTTGACACTGTGTGGCAGGTATGCTTCACCCATCAAAGAGTCAGTCATCTCATATTCCACTTTATTAAGGAGTAAAAAAAGTCTGAGGGGTAAAAATATCCTTCACGCAACGCCACTAGAATGTAATTGCTTTTACAAAATGAGCTTTAACATTTATGTATTTTAATTAATTAAATTTAGTTCCAAAAGGAGTATGACAAGAAAAGAGTATGCCGATGACATAGATGGTTTAGATTCATGTTTTGTGCAAAAAGATATATAATATAATAATTTTTTATTTGAACATGCTGTCTGTGGTGTTTGGTACCACATAATTATTAAATTAAATAATAATTTAAAGTATTGCACAATACAATATTGTTTTAAAATATTGAAACTTTGTTTTAGTATAACAGCTTAAGATCTGATGTATGGCAAGCCGTTTTGACTTTTATTCACTCACAGGATATGAATTCTTGATATCAACAATTAAATTTTCACTATAGTTAAAATGCTAATTCTTGATATCGGGAATTAGATTTCCACGAGTAACAATTGCAATTTTTGCTATCAGCAATTACATTTCCACTAGTAAAAAATATCATTTTTGATATCTACAATGACGTAATCACTCACAGAAATCAAATTCTTGATATCAGTAATTCAATTTCAACTAGTAAAAAATAATATTCTTGATATCAGAAATAACATTTTAACCTGTGAAAATTGAATTGTTGATATCAAGAATTCATATCCTGCGAATGAATAAAAGTCAAAATGGCTTGCCATACTGATCTGCAAAGCAAGCAAAAACATCCAATAGATAGGCCAGGGGTCGGCAACTCGCGGCTCCCGAGCCGCATGCGGCTCTTTCATCCCTCTGCGGTGGCTCCCTGTAGTGTGGGTGTACAATACGCAGGGGAGGTGTCCCCCCGACTTTTAATAAAACCCAAACTCTTCCCCTGCACTTTTTCCTCGGTCAAGTGTGTTAAAGTAGAGGTGGCCAACGTGAATAAATCTAGATTTAAATTAAAAGAGAAGAGATGGTCACGTCGTTTTGGATAGGTTTTATTCGTATCCAAAACGATGTGAACATCACGGAGCGCTGAACACTCTCACGCGCTGTATGTTTCATTCATCCTCGAAGCCGGAGGGCGCTCTCGCGCAGAAAGTCCAAAACGGACTCATATGAGAAGTAATAATAACTTGTGACAGGCATCCCGCTATCGCAGTTGCTAAGCTGAGTAACAAGCATAAAACTTAACTGATGAAACGTGAAGACGATATGGTTTATGAATGTTTTTCAAGTCTTCTCCAGGTAATAAATATGAATTATACAGTGGTAAATGACAGCATTAATTACAGTACAGAAGCTTTATTACCTTATTACCTTATTCTGTGATGAAAATGGAAAAAGTGTTTGTAGTGTATATATACTGATTGTACAATCATAACCATAAAATTGTCATTAGTAAAATATTTATCAAAAATATTATAGAAGACAAATTATTGTTTATTGTCCAGCAGTGTATTTTATTTCTTAGCCAGTTAAATGTAAGTGATAATATTTTGTCAATTATACATAAATAAATAAATATTATAATTATTATTATTACTACTACATTTGACATTTCTGTCCCCCTCACTAATGAAATGATTGCTACTCCTGAATATACTGAATAACTGAATATAAAACTTCAGCTATATGCCTTGTTATCTTTATTTGGGCATCAAATATTTTGTGGCTCCACGTGAATTTTATTCGGTGGGAAAGGGGACAAAATGGCTCTTTTGACATTGAAGGTTGCAGACCCCTGAGATAGGCTAATACAATAATTTTAGACCGAAGTCGTTGTGTGATTTTTATTATTGTAGTTGTCATTGATGTTTTTTGTAATAATTATATTCCTATGGAGGGCAGCTGGTGGAGTATTTAAAGATGAAGCCTGATGGTCTTGTGACTGTACTGAGAGAACCGTGTGTCAACCAAAGCAATGCAGTATCAGGTATAAACTTTAATGTTAAAAACATTTAATGTAAAAAATTTCTGAACATTCAATCTTGGGGCTTGACATGGTACGATTTCATTGAAATAACTAGCTATTTGTGAGTTAAAATGGCTAAGATCATATTTTTCTTCTCTTTTCTTTTCTTTTCTTTTCTTCACTTTTAGCTCTTACGACTGCTCCGGTAAGTCTTTCTGAAAGAACACGTCTGTTTTTTGTTTTTTTTGTTTGTTTTTTGACGATATCTAATAATATTGTGCGTTTGTTTAATCGTTAGGGGTTTCTGTTTGTGTGTTTCAGAGGAGGCCGAGAGGTAATGGATACACACCGCCCCCTATGGGTAAGATTTTATCGGTACAACATTTGAAAATTGAAACCGTCTAACAAGCAGTGATAAAATCAACAAATATGCCTAGAAATTTATGTCTACTTGAAATATGTTTAAAACAAAAACAGACCAAGTCTCAGAGTCTCTATGCTGTCTTAGTGATAAATGCATAAAGTTTTGGCTATTACTGCTAAACTCTCTGGAATCAGACCACATATTTTTGCACAAAGAACAACAAAAATAAATTGCTTGGATTTTCTGTAGAGCTGTGCAGTTTGTAGTCTTGAAAACGAGAATTTGCATTAACCACGTGTTTCTAGTGGAATTTATATGGGTCTTCAGAATGCTGGTTTTCAATTTATGAAGAAAATAAGGTCTGTGGTTAACATCACGTTAAGAGAATTTTCCACAGTCATAGCTCAAAAGTGAATTTTTAACCACTGTGTGCTTAAAACATATAGGTTGCAAACGTGTTTATGCATAAGCACTACAGCTACCACGAGGATATTTATGTTTACTTGTTAGCAATAACAAATAATGTTTTAAATATTAGCACTAGTTAGCACTTTTAAAAGTTAATTAGCACACTACTAACTACATCTGCTGTGACGTTCCCCAGTGCCCAAGCCTTCGGGAGCTGAGCCTCCACGTCCATCTTTGCCAATGGACCATGATGCATTCACCAGTCCTTATGATGATCCAAATGAATGCAAGAAGAAGACCCTGTTCATCAAGAGAGACAAGCTCATGATCGACGAGGTGGAGCTTGGTTCAGGAAACTTCGGCTGTGTCAAGAAAGGTGTATTCAAAATGGAAAGGTGACTACAAAGAGTGGAAGAATTTGTGTTGTAACATTTTAAATTTACTTCATAAGCACATTTCCTTCTCTTGTGTAGCAAACAGATCGATGTGGCGATTAAAGTGTTGAAGAATGAGAATGAAAAATCAGTAAAGGATGAAATGATGCGAGAGGCCCATATTATGCACCAGCTGAGTGATCCGTTCATCGTGCGCATGATTGGACTCTGTGAGGCTGAAGCGCTCATGTTGGTGATGGAAATGGCCCCCGCTGGCCCACTCAACAAGTTTCTCTCTGGCAAGAAGTGAGTAAATCAGAATAAAAATATTTATAACTTGTTCTTTTGTTTGTGTTATTAATATATAGTGGAAAAATATATGAATTTCTTTTCTACATATAGTCTATTTTGTACAATAGAACATGTATGCTATGCAGTCTATACAGTATAAAATATATTTTAGTGACATATTAGTTGTGCTAGTAGTGATTTAATAGTGATTTCTGTTAAAAGTGTGAAATCTCTATAATCTGTATAAATAGAGTCTTCATTTAAAACATCGTTCTGACTAAATCAGAAAATTCCCAAGTTGATCATCAGTTTACACTAACTCCTTTTGCACCTTTCAGGGACCAGGTCACTATGGAAAACATTGTGATGTTAATGCATCAAGTCTCAATGGGGATGAAGTATTTAGAAGGAAGGAACTTTGTGCACAGAGACCTGGCAGCCCGTAATGTACTATTAGTCAACCAGCAATATGCCAAGATCAGTGACTTTGGTCTCTCCAAGGCACTGGGTGCAGATGACAACTATTACAAGGTGGGCTGCTCTCCGGTGTACACTTGGAACACAATTACATTTTTATTACAATTAATATCATTTAGTACATTGTGTATCTTTGTACTTTAATGGGACACATTGTAGTCTTGGAGAAATTAAATCCTCTCTTTTCTGAATACATTCTAAATACATCTTCTACAGTATATTGCACTGTCAAATATACTTACAATTGGATTAGTTCCTTGTTCCTGTTTCATGACTAATCACATGACCATCAGTGGCCCAATACAGCAGTATAACTAAATAGTCAGATGCTACTGATTGATGGTGCAGGTGCAAGGTAACAAGTGAATATTCAATCAGAGTGTGGTTTTTGTTTGTGTGTAGGCCCGTACAGGAGGTAAATGGCCTCTGAAGTGGTACGCACCAGAGTGCATTCAATTTCATAAGTTCTCCAGCAAAAGTGACGTTTGGAGCTTTGGCATTACGATGTGGGAGGCTTTCTCCTATGGAGGAAAGCCTTATAAGGTAAATATTTACACTGGCACAGTACTTAAAGCCAACCTCAATGAGTTGCACATGTGACTTTTCATCCATTTACTTTTCCTCATGCAGAAAATGAAAGGCCCAGAGGTCATGAGTTTTATTGATAGTGGTAGTCGTATGGATTGCCCTGCTGGATGTCCTGAGGCCATGTATGAACTGATGAAGGAGTGCTGGACGTACAAGTAAATATAATCGAATGCATTGACATTATAAACTTACTTGTCTGTTTGCTTGTGTGTGGTTGAGGGGAATTTCAAGGGGAATATAAAGAACCTCTGATTGACATCTGACTCTCGTCTTCTTCAGGCATGAAGAACGGCTAGGCTTTGTCAAAGTGGAGGAAAAGATGAGAACTTTCTATTACTCCATTTCCAAAAAGATTCCAGACTACATGAAAACAGAGAACGGAAAGCCCCCTAATTGATCAGAAGGGCAAATCTATTATGCATTTTGAATTTAGCATTGCATTATGGTGTGTTTTGGGTTAAAGGAAATGTCTGCAAACTTAATGGTTACTGTGCTGGCAGAAAATTACCAGAACCTTTTCCGTTTTTGTACAGATTTTTTTTTTTCTTGTGGGTCCCTTTGACCTTTTGAGCCAGGACAGAATGAAAACATGTGAGGAACAGTTTCAAAATTAACTAACTTTAATATTATGTCTATCAAACTATTGACTGAGTAATGCAAGTCACCTTTTTTTTTTTTAATTATTGGCCTGCTATTATCAGTGCTCATAATACTATTTAGTACCTATTTAATATTTAAAAACTTCTTCCTGCAAGTGTTTCAGTTATTGACATCAGATGGATGTATTTTCTCTGTCATCCATTAACACTTTCGAGATTAAAAGAAATACTCAAACTTCATGGTCTTGTTTTTTGTTGAATAATTTGATTGTAAGTTTCCTGCAATTTTCAGTATTCCTTTTGACAACATATGTTCTCAAACATTTGTATGTATTCATTTTGTGAAACTTCTGGAGTTTTTTAAACTTGCAATAAACTGCACATACAATAAAACAATTTGTGTTAAACATGCACCAGAGCTGACTGTCGCATAACCTTTCCACTTGAACATAAAAAGATAAGCCTAATAGATATTTGTAAAAAAAAAAAAAAAAATTATACAAATATATAGAGGAGACCACAGCTAAAGCCACACTATGTATGTTTTAGAACAGGTTTATTTTTTATAAATGTTATACTCTAGGGTTTTAAATGTCAGATTTGTTATTAATTACTATATTTATCAGCCAAAATGATTTGATTTTAATTACCAATTATATTTGTGCTATTTATTATATTTATTATTGATTTATAATTCAGCTGACAAGCCCAGAAAATTCTGCTTGAAGACAGATTCCTTACAACTTACACCATAACCTGTGCATCTTTTTCTGGCCAACGACAGTGTTTATTTATATTTTATTTATTTAATAATAATTAATTAGTAGTAGTAGTAGTAGTATTTATGGTATGATTTTAAGGTATGTGTCTATTCAGAAACTGCCTTTCAAAAATAAACCTCCCCTAAGAAAAATTCACTCGAGTAAGTCTGCCAGCTAATACTTTAGTTAAATGTGAATTTAAAAGACTGCTTTTTAACTTTTTTTTTGCTATAAATATCTCCGATGCATTAAATGTTTTGATGTTAGTTTGTAACCATAGTGTATCCAATACACTTCCTTCATGTTCAGTGGCAGAGAGGCTCCACTGATGTTTCAATAGAGGAAGTGTACTTTGCTCAGCAGGGAGGGGCTTGTGGTTTCCTTAGAAAGTGTGGACTTAATAATTGTTACAGTACGAAGGCCACGTTCCTTTTAACTCTATAACAGTTGCAAATACAATGTAATTACAATAACCAAGAACGTTGCTGAATAACGAACAAAATAGAGGGCGGTGTAAAAAGGCGGTTCACATCAAAGCGGAACAAGAAAGGCGCTCGCTCGGTAAGTTTGCTTCAACTTCACTGTACGCTACGAAAACATTTGCTTCACAACATCGTTATTTTGTACGTTCTGGGTATTCAGTTCGCGATTTTACAAAGGTTATTTTGCTATTGCATCTATGTGTTTCCATAAAAGTTAAATTTGTGTGATTATCAGTCCTAGTCACGCCATTAAAAACGACATCGTCATACGGAATTGTAGTGTAGACAGACGAGCGTCTCGAGTAACATGTTGCTTCGCTTTTGATGTATGCTACTGGCATCCATTCATTTACAAACATGTACGTATTTGCATGTTTACAATATTTTTTAAAAAATCATTTAAATATCTATTTATTGTATGTACATGTATATGTATATTTAACTTAAAAATGGGTATTTAAATTATTTAAAAGTTTTAATTTTAAATGTAGGCCTACTTTTGGAATAGATGTGTTCTCTGTTATTAATAAATATACTGTAAATATTATAGAAGTTGGTGGAATCCCCCTGCCTTGGCCAGTAAATGCCACCCATGGTGCCCAACAGGAAATTACTCAGTAATTCCCCTAATATTCTAAATATAATACCTCTGTGTACAACCTGTTCAGTGACCAGTTTTTTTTAACATATATGATATATTGTTTGTTCAGCTGGTTAAACTGAGAACACCTGTTTACTGCTTCTCAGTACATGTGCCAATTTACCGCTTATGCTGAAGCAAAGCAGATTGGAATTAATCCTTGAGTCTGAGAAAATGCATGTGCAAGAATGAAATGTTGGTCGAAAAATATGAAGTTATTTCAGTGTCACAACCAGAAGAAAAAGAAAATCCCAAGCACTCTTTTAATGTTTTGTCTACCAGGGTTCTCATCTCTAAACCTAGACATATTAGAGAAAGTCATGTAAATTAATAAAGTCCTCTTTAGTCAATGTTTTTTTCTTGCTAAGCACTAAATAATATTGTTGTATATGTTCTCTTCTTATAAAATGAAATCTTCTTCCAAAAGGTCCGGGGAGACAAAGTTTGACCTAGTTTTATTTTCTCTCCCTTTTTCTCATTCAGCATCCGTCCTTCCTCAATCGGTGATACTGAAAAGCCTCCAAACAATATTGTCCTTGTTTATCTGTCCTTTAATTTCTCATTTCAGGCTATCAAAAGGCTCATTTTAGACACATTACACAACCATCCTGTCCCCCTGCAACCATGTCCATGGCCCTAAAACAAGTCTTCAACAAGGACAGGACATTCCGGCCCAAGCGCAAGTTTGAGCCTGGAACGCAGCGCTTTGAGTTGCACAAGAAAGCACAGGCATCCCTAAATGCCGGCCTGGACCTGAAGCAGGCGGTGCAGCTGCCACACGGCGAAGACCTCAATGACTGGGTGGCCGTTCACGTGGTGGACTTCTTTAACCGCATCAACCTCATCTACGGCACCATCAGTGACTCCTGCACAGACCAGACCTGCCCCGTTATGTCCGGTGGGCCGAAGTACGAGTACCGCTGGCAGGATGAGCAAAAGTACAAGAAGCCCACCGCTCTCTCGGCACCCAAATACATGAGCCTGCTAATGGACTGGATTGAGGTCCAGATCAACAATGAGCAGATCTTCCCCACTAATGTTGGTAAGGACCTAATGATCCAAACAAAACAATTTGGATTTACACCAACATTTCCTTGATTTGTTGGATGTGTTTAGTTGTTAATCAGGTTTAAAGCCCAAATTCTTTAAATACAAGAAAATTGATTTTTTTTCTCCAAATCTTCCATAACTTATACTGTTTACTTCACTGTAGATAAGGGATAAGGTTTGAGTTAGTTTGCTTATACTCTTCAAAATAAAGGCTCTTTATTGGCATCAATGGTTCATTGAAGAACCTTTAACATCCATGGAACCTACCCATTGCACAAGATCGTTCTTTAGGTTATTAAAATATTCCTCACACTAGTGAAGAATAGATCTTTTAATAAATATTTTTAGAAAGGTTCTTTGGGGAAACCAAAATGGTTCTTCATTTGCATCAATACAAACCCCTCCTTTTGGAGCCTTAATTTTTAAGAGTGTTATAAGGAGTGAATTAATTAATTAATAGCTGAAAATGTATTTGATCACCAAAGTCACGCTTCAAGTAGATTAATTATATTGCTCAGATAGCAAAATATCAAAAGATTATTCAAGATTTTTTTCTCATAACTTAGTTATAACTGATTGATATAATTGATGATTGATTTTTAGTGAACATACAGTATGAAATGAAAAAGTCATCAAAAATGTGGCTTAAATGTCGTAATACTGGACCTTTTGACACTGATGTATTTATTCTCTTTTAGTCATCCAAACCTAAACCTCATCAGGTCATCAGAATGAGCTATGCAGACATTCAAAGACACTTCTAGTATAGCATGGATGTCTCAAAATAGCCATCATATAGGTCACCATATAAAAAGTAACTTGTTGACCATTGGCAGGAGCATTTAAGATGATAAATAAACTCCAATTCAAGGTATAGATAGTCAAATATACAGAAAACTTGGGATGGTCAAGTGTAGTGTTTGACTTCCCAGGTTTTGTCTCATTATCCTCAACCTGCCATCTGACATCTGTGGTGCCTTTCAAATTGGGTCATACAATTTACAGTGGGATATAAATAGACCTAGGCAAGTCTGCTAATGCAACAGATTCTTAGAATGCAACAAGACAGTTAGAGAATCTGCTGTGTATAAGGACACGGTTGTCTGCATACAGGTCAGATCTCAGGACTCTATTAATATACAGCGCTGGGGAAATACGATTCTGCGATTTATAATCCATCGTAGCACGTGTCCCAGATGGACGTGCAGATGAGAAAGGAAAGCTATAAAGAGTTTCCTCCCATCCAGAGATATGAGGCACTTGTTTCCTCTGATGATATCAGCAGGCTTAACATGTCGTCTCAGTTCTGTCTTTTGTGTACAAATACCTTGTTTGATGTAGTTTCATATGTTAGGACCTGATAAGGATGTGAAATCTAGACTACCGTTCGAAAGTTTACGGTCGTAAGATTTTGTGAAATATTATGACAATTTAAAATAATTGTTCTATATAAATATATTTTTAAATGTCTTCCTGTGATGGCAAAGCTGGATTTACAGCAGTCATTACTCCAGTTTTTAGTGTCACATGATCCTCCAGAAATCATTCTAATATGCGGACTCAGTGCTCAAGAAATATTTATTATTTTTGTGGAAATCGTGATCGATTTTTCAGGATTCTTTGATGAATAGAAATTTCAAAAGAACAGCATTTATTTGAAAAAGAAATCTTTTGTAACATTATAAATGTCAATACTGTCACTTTTAAACAACTCTACTGTGCCCTTGCTGAATATAAGTATTAATTTCTTCAAAAAAAATCTTACTGACCCCAAACTTTTCAATGTAAGTGTATATAACTTTGAAAAAAAAAATATTGTGTTTTAGTTCTCATTCTTTTGATTGTTTTCACATTGAAACATGTATGCTATTCATTTTCATGTGTTGTTTCTTTTTAGGTACGCCATTCCCTAAGAACTTCATGCAGGTAGCAAAGAAGATCTTGTCTCGTTTGTTCCGAGTCTTTGTCCACGTCTACATCCACCACTTTGACCGCGTGAGCCAGATGGGAGCAGAGGCCCACGTGAACACCTGTTACAAACATTTCTATAACTTTGTTACTGAATTCAGCCTCATAGACCACAAAGAGCTGGAACCTCTGGTAAGCATATGTGTGTAAAAGATAGCAATAGGCAAATATTATTATATTATATGTGCATGTGTCTCTGTTAAAATCTGTCAGAGTGATTTTCCATAACTTAATGAGAGCAGAAAGCGAGAAACAAAGAGCGCCAGATACAGAAACAAGCACTAATGCGTCACGTCATGATTAGTAGCTAACAAGCCCATTTTATAATGGCTTTGCTAATTGGTAGGGCCACACTAGGAAAGGATGAGTCAGCGGTTTTGATTCCAGCCTCTATCATTTTCTCACAGGCAGTTAATGAGCGTCTGAGCTCCTAATGCAGAAAAACCCTTCGTCTATAGACGCAGCAGTTCATTATCTCAGTAGTCACAGTTGAATTGATGCCGTGGGATCAGGTGTCACCCGCAGGTCCTGTTACTGACATCAGGAGCTCGTGGCTGTTTGCATAGTGTGTTTCCATCTATAAAGTATATAAACACAGGGAATTATATGATCTTTGTGTATTTCACATTTTAAAACAACATGTTTAATTGCATAAGTGAATAAGAAATGATTATAATTTAAGAGGCAGGTTGTTTTTTATTTGAAACAAAGCTTGTGGTAGCTGACTGAACATACGTGATGATGGCTGAAGTTTGTGGTTTTGTGATGGTTCTTCATACTGACGCAGTGTTTATTTCTCTTAACAGAAAGAGATGACAGCACGGATGTGCCACTGAAAAAGAGAGCGGACCTTTCCATTCCATACAGATCAGAACCATGCAGATTTACAATTTAAAAGCAGATGAAACAGAAACCAAACTTTCAAAGACTTTATTTTTATACGCTTTTAAAGTACTGTAATATTCTATTTAGGGAGAGACATGTACATCTCTCTATATTCTCATGTGTAGGCATATGGAGAGTATTTTTAATAGAAATCAGTATTATCAATTATTTTTGTTTTTCCAAATTTGTTCTGAATCATTCCTTTTGTTCTGTCGAACTGTTATAATCTTTAACATACAGATTATATTTGACTATTTATGTATGTCGTTGAGATATTAAAACCACTTCCTCTTGTCTGTATGTCATTGGTTTTGTTCTCGGTTACTGGTCATGTTCTCATCATCACTAATTTTAACTAAAAACTTGATGACGCGGTAGGACTTAATGTCTAACATTTGAGACATCATTCAGTATATCATCCCTGCCATTTTCTTTCACAACCTGGTATGTCATGTGGATTTTTTGCTTATGTGTCTTAAATGAAAAACAATCCTGTTTCTCCAGCTTACTGTCTTATTTTCTCAGCCTTCTCATAATCTTCACAATTAAATTAGATTGCAGTTAAAGGCAGTAGCCCCTCACTGCAGAACAAAGATCCAGGGGGCGGGATTGGATCCACATCTAGTGGGTGGAGATGATAGGTTTAGGGGTGGATATGGGTAGGTTTAGGGGTGGAGATGGGTAGGTTTAGGGTTGGAGATGGGTGGGTTTAGGAATCAGGGGTAGAGACGGGTAGGTTTAGGTATATGTAAGATGGGAGGATCTGGATCCAACCTCGCCCCCTGGATCTTGTGTTCTGCAGTAAGGACCATCTCGTTAACGGGCTGACAGAAATAATTGTGCTCTTTAAGCCTTCTGATTCTAGTCTCTGTCCACTAGATGGCGATAAAAGCATATCACAACACAAGAGCTGGATGATGAAATGTTGCATTAACTTGAGCTCCGATCACTAATTTTATTAAATTAGGTCCATAGTTTGGTTATGCAATGGGTTTTCGTTTTTGGACAAGGCTCTTTTATAATTGTTCTTTCTTTAGCGTTTTAACTACGACTGATCAGCCAATGTGTAATGAGTTTATAGTGATTTCTGCTCTGTTGTCTACCAGCCTACATGCTGAATAAGTGCTGAGTTGCACGTTTAGAGGAAATAATTCTTCATCCCCAGTTTATCTGGATGATGAAGTCGTTAACTGTTAATCGAGCTCCACCCTGGACTTCAACATCACCTCTCTATGTCGCAATCTTCAATCTGCCCGCAATTCCAGATTTTTCCAGTAGTCTCTGCATTATAATGAGTGGGCGTGTTTTAGTGTCATGCAACACCGACGCTGAAAGCTGCAACAAGGTCATGCCCATTTCCAAAGCCAAGTTAAGATCTTGCAGATTCAAGCCCATTCAGAAAACGTTGTTGCCAAAAAGGGTTTACAAAGTTTATATGCACTTTAAGTGTTTTGATGCACAAATGTAATCTACTCAAATTGAAGCTGCCGCAAAATTGAAAGCTATTGTTCAGAGAATGTAGGCTATTTATATTGCAAGCTACAAGCTTGCAGTTTAAGCTACTTAATTCTTTAATGAAATATTACAAATAATCATAATCTACGGCCGTATACAGTGTGTACCATAGGTTACATTAATTAATGTCCAATTTGCGAGTGTGATTGACTGATTCAAAGTACCGACTTAAAAGTGATTCATTTTACAGAGCACTGCTGTGTAAAATATAAGAAAACAGCTTCGCTACATGAAAATAAAATAGTTTAAACACAATCTATGCTACCAACACGTACTTACTTACGTAGCACTTATAACTTAGCTAATTTAGCAAATAATTATGAATACACACAATAAATGTATTACTCTCTAAATATAGTCGCTGGAAAGCGTTACAAATGGCATGGTTAAGTAGTGAGTTGCATCAGATTAATCACAACACTGCTTGCTGCCCCGTTACATTCCTGCGGTACTGATCAACAGATCCGCGCCACAACAGACGTTTTCTTTCGCTTTCAACAGCAAAACAAAACGCCTGGCCGTGTGCTACGTATAATTATCTGGATCTCCAAGAACCGCAAAAACGATTCTGTTGTGTTCTTTCGGAATGTCCCAGAACTGGAATGAGAGCGGAAACGGCACGTCAGTGGGCGGGGCTTTGACCTCCTGCTCCTAGAGTGGAGGATACGTGCAGAACGAGATGAAAACATACACGAGCGCGCGCGCTGTGATCATGCATTGGCAGCTTCAAGCTGATTCAATGCGGGTAAATGTTGCATAAGGTTGTCTATCTTGGGATTCGAATATGTTATTTTATACTGGACTGCTGTAACACTGGGACTCCAAAACTAAAATAAATCTTTGCACAAACCCATGTAGCCTAATTTAATAATATTGTTAGGGAAAAAAACGAACAAACGAGTTTTATGATAGAAACATCCTTAGATATATGTACACGTCTAAGGACATTTAGTACATATCTAGATATATGTCGTACATAGGCCTATCTATAAGCTATCTGTAGGCTATTTAAATATAATGAATTGGCTGCTTTATCTAAAAATTCAGTGTGATCCTGTACTTAATTTTAAGTTGTTGCATTTACGTCACTGTTTTGTTCTTTTGTAAACTCAGGCTATTTTGACTCTCTCAGGCATGCAAATATTTTTCCATCTGTTCCACTAATATTTTCAGTTTCTGGGTTTGTTGTCTGGTGCCTGGAGGATTTCCAATTTCAATGAGATTCCTAGGAGAAACTGAAAAAAGCACACTTGCGCAATAGGGGCCCAGAACACATTGCCCCTATTGCGCAAGAAAAATATTTTAGGGCTGGACAAAATTCTTCATTTAAGAGGAAGGAAGTGCATGCTTTCCTCCACTGTCACGGTTTTGCTACTAAACATTTCATCTTTATTAATTTCATGTATTAGTTTCTTTAATTAGCCAAACCTTGGATAATTATGTATGCCTTGTTTTGGTGCACCCAAACTGTAATACCATGTAATCCATACTCTCAGGTTAAGCAGGTAGTGTGGATTTAATTAGATTCAGGTGTATTCTGCTGTCAGTTTCTGAGGACTGTCTCATAAGTTGTTCATGCTTTCCTAAAACATTGATTTTGAAACGTTTAGGTGCTACAGCAGAAGTGTGAATGAATCTTCATCATGTGTGTATGGAAAATCTACACACCCTTGATGTAACAGAAGAGGACTACAGAATTCCCAAAGAGATCGATCCAAGCACGCACACACACACACACACACACACACACACACACACACACTCGTCTGTCTTTCTCTCCCTCTCCAAACACACACACACACACACTCACTTTCACACTCCGCTGTCATCATACAAACACCTCTCTTTCTCACTTTCTCCACTTTCCTCACTTTTCCTCTCCAACAAAAATGTCACATATGTTCTTGCACTGTACATTCAAATGCAGATTAGTTCTTTCATACAGAACAACCAGACATTGTTAACAGTTCTACTCCGCCATCATTGAATCCATCCTCTGCACTTCAATAACTGTCTGGTTCAGCTCAGCTACCAAATCTGACCTCAGAAGACTACGGAGGGTAGTCCGGACTGCTGAGCGAATCATTGGTACAACCCCCCAGTCTCCAAGAACTGTACTTATCCAGAGTGAGCAAAAGGGCTGGTAAAATCACTCTGGACCCCTCACATCCAGCACACTCCCTCTTTGAACTGTTACCGTCTGGTCGACGCTACAGAGCTCTGAGCACCAGAACGACCAGACACAGAAACAGTTTCTTCCCTCAGGCAATCCATCTCATGAACACTCGACAATAAACGCGGAACACACAACTATTATACATTATCCATTCACCACACTCACTTATTTTATTTTATTTCTCATTTCAAATTTGCACATACTTGACCTGTACATACATAATTGTCTATATTATATATTGTGTTTTTGCTGTTTTGTACATTGCCTATTTGTACATCTACATTTGCCTTTTATTATCCGTGTCCTGTCCTGTTGCTGTCTTTCTGTTGCACTGTGGAGCTTCTGTCACTACAACAAATTCCTCGTATGTGTAAACATACTTGGCCAATAAAGTTCATTCTAATTCTGATTCTGATTCTGACATTGCTCTTTCTAACACACCCACAGAACCTCACCAATCAGATCCCACCCTCTTTGAGATGTACATGTGTGTGCTGCTGTTATTGACTCTGTTATGCATTCCTACCCAATGGAGAGTTAGAATACCATTTGGACCCTTTTGCGAAGGCCCCACACTATTAACACAGAGTACCCTCTGCCCCTCCTCTATCACGTGGCTTGTTTTCAACATAACTTGGCATTTCATCATGTGCTTCTTTCCTCCGGAGCCTCGGTCTGAACTTTGCGTAATCTTCAGGACTGTTTTCATGGCTGAATATATAGGCCAAAACACACTGAGAGGCCAACCAGAGAGACAGACAGGAGGGAGGGGGAAGTCACAAGATGTCCCTTGGACCCAAATGGCTTTAAGTGGCGTTGACTTATCTGACCACCTGACAAAATAAAGCCTGAGCCACTGAAGAACATAATATATTGCTATTGACATAACCTTGTGAGTTTAGGATAAGAAAGTTTCACTATGTTTCTGTGACAGTGTACACTGTATGGAAGCTGAAATGACTCGGGTATCAAAACTGCCATGTCTGGGGCTCATGTCTCAGTCATTTCACTTGGCTCATTCAAGAGACTGAAATCATCAAAGCTTTCATTAACACCAGCGTGAGGATATACTCCTGACCGTCTATCTCCGACTCAGCATGTCTGTAAAACAGATGAGACAGTTGTGTTTTATAGAGTAACAAATGTTGTTTTCTAGTGGTGGATAATGTGCATGCATTGTTCCTAAATAATCTACAAGAAAATATTGCTCTTCATGAAAGGGTTTCCCAAACTGTTGGTGAAAAGCTAACGATTCAATCATAAAATGTAAAATTTAAATAAATAATTGTAATATGTAATATGTGTGTGTGTGTGTGTGTGTGTGTGTGTGAATATACAGCCTATATGCATGACATGTGATCAAACAGTATCAGAAAAACGGAACATGTTATGTTCATTGAAATACAAGGAAGTACTGTTATGTTATTGAAATGTTAACTTTAAATCTCAGGGAGTACTTTAAGTAAATATTTTAAGTCAAAAAAAAAAACACCACACAGGTGTAGGTCCCAACTTCATACATTATTATGAAACTATAGGCTAAGTTTGCACGTGTAATTGTAATATGAATAAGAAACACATTGGCTTATTTTCACGTATAGTTCAATGTGTTAATGTCATTACTTTGTAATTATTTGTGAAATTTATAGCAATTTTGAGTGTAACTTGTTTTGAAGTAAATACTACACTAAAAATAAACAAAATAAATATCTAATCACTCATTTGGAATGAACAATTCACGTCATTATTAGCTATTGATATTTCCTTAATAGAAATCCAGTTCTTACCAGCTGTTTAGAAACTCACGCTTAGTCATTTGGGGTTTTTGACAGATAATTTGTCTGTTGCAGAATATTGCATCAGGCAGAATCAATGCTAGTTCGACTAGTTATACACAAGACGTACGATTTGGATTATGGACCATTTGAGTCTTCATCATACTTTTGAGTGGATTGTTATTACGGTACCAGTACAGGTTTAAAAGGGTATTAAACTTTTAGAGATAAAAAAGGAATAGACTAAAGCACTGCAGCGCTTCTTTTCACCTATAACATTCGTCACCAGCCCACGTGACTCTCTCTCGCTCTCTCTCTCTCTCTCTCTCTCTCGGTGTGTGTGGTACGTGTTTACAGAGACGAGGGGGCTGGTCTAACTGAAAGGAGGTGGGTAGGAAAGGGGAGTGAGATTATAAAACCGAGGATCGCCGTATGTCTTTTTGTACCTTCCACATATTTAGTCCCTACCGCCCACTGCTGCTCCCGAAGCAGAGGCTCATACAACGGCGTCAAGCCTGGAGCTTTAAAGACAACAACGGGGTAAGGACGAGCTTTACATTCAGCTGATAGATCGGGCTTGACAGATGAGCAGACTGAACAAAAACACCGTGGTTTTGATTTTAAAGGATGCGGCGCAACGGTTGGATTTGGTTCACTGTTGGCAGATCCCTGGAAATGTCTAGAAATTAACTTTAGGTCAATTTATATAGTGCTGCCATATGTATTTCGGAGGTTTGCGTTTCTTCACACTGATTTAGATGCTGGTGGACTCACTGCAGTGGCTGCGTATGTTGTTTTTGAATCGGTCATTGTATTCATTCAGTGTGGTGATTCGTTGAACGTTACGAGTACATGTGATTAGTCGCCTAAAGAAAATAACGTATGTCGCTGAGTGGATAACGGACGGAAATAGCGAGCTTTTTCTACCGGAGTTATTCTTGGCACAAGTCTCTGGGGCATGTAAATGCAAGTCCCTGCTTGTGACGTGACTTGCGTTTACTGCGCCTGTAGTCTTATTTTATCTGTTTGAGGTGACCATTTAAAGGGCTAGTCCACTCAAAATTGAGATTTGTGACATTTTATCTTAAACTCGTGTCAGACCTCTGACGTTATAACTCTTACTTTTTTGTCGACACGCAATGGGGACATTTTGGAAGAAAGTCTTTGTATTCATTGACAATGAATGGTGACTGAAAATGTAAAGCCTCTAAAATAACTCAAATCAGCATAAAAGTAGTCCACACGACTCGTTTTTTAATTCCAAGTTTTCTGGAGCCACACGGTAGTTATTGTAAAAAAACAGACCGAAATAAACGTAACGTATGTGCATGAGAAGTAGACGTATGAATCATTTGAATCGATTCTGTTGATCCTGTTTTTAACACCGGTCTGGGCTGTGCTAAATGATTCGTTCATAAATCGGACCGATCCGGTTCTCGAGTTCAACTCGCTGACTTAATGATTCTGCTGTAGATGTTAGCTCACTGGAGGTGCACAACTTATTTTTGGTCTATCCTCCTACAAAGCTAAAGCAAAGTACATTTGTAATATATGCATGATTCGTTTGGAATTTTTTTTTTACTTTTATGGTGATTTTTTTTACTTTTTTACTTTTATGGTGATTCTGCATCCTTTTTTACATTCTTATAATGATCATTCATACTGACATAAGGGTAATAATAAACAACTGATCACTTTGCATACATTTGGTTATTATTATATTATAACTAGTTGTAAGAATTAGCTAAGTGTTATAGTGCCTATGAAGCTAAACTATTTTTTCCCCCTCAGGTACCCTGTTTAAAGCACCACGGTTCCTAAGACATTGGATTAGCTGAGTGAAGTTTATCACTAAAGCTAAGACCACCGTTGTTGCCGCCATCCACCAGTCCCACAAATCAGAACAAAATGGTGCAGAACAAGATCACCGAAGTTACCGGATTCCATCGCTCTTTTAAGGTGAGAGTGTGATCTCACTCATCTCTACTGCTGTTGCATGAATAAATATTTAATTGTTTTGGCATCAGGAGATGGATCATGTCACATAATAGGCACAAATGTTTTCATTTATTTATACTTCGACGAGTTAAGAGGTCAGGCTTATTCCATTGCATAGGGTATCAGAGATCTTCGGACATTGATTAAACATTAAACTGAGTGCTAAGAGGCCTTAAGTTTTTCATTAGAAGCCTAGTAATAAGTATAAGCAGGGCATTTAACAAATGACTGATGAAGTCTTGAATAATATATATATTTTTTTAATCTCCAGGGCCAAAATCCCTTTGAATCTGAGGAATTTTCCAAAACAGGATCCCATCTCCTTGAATCTGCCTTCAATTTTGATTGTTCCGCCCGACTTGGTAAGTTGTTGTTGTTTTTTATCTAACTGTTATGGAAAAACCAATAGGAAGACCTGAAAGCTCTGCCATACACCAATGTTTACATATTTTACCTTTAAAGATTAGGGATGAATACCATCTGCTTGTTTTTTCTTAGTATGATCCTCTCTGTGGCTGCTGTCTGTGGCTCTCATGTCTCTTTTTTTTTTTTTTTTTTTCTTTTTTTGTTTTTTTTTTCTTTTTTTGTATTATTGACACTCTGTTTTTCTATTTAATACTGTAAAGCTGCTTTGACACAATCTGCATTGTTAAAAGTGTTATATAAGTCAAGGTCACTTGACTTGACTTGTGGGTGTTTGTATGACAGCATATCAGGTTTTTTAAATTGGAATTTTTTTCTGTTGTGACACACAGACATGCCATCCAGCCAGCCCATCGACATCCCAGATGCCAAAAAAAGAAACAAGAAGAAGAAGAGATGCAGGGCAACAGACAGCTTCTCAGGGCGATTTGAGGGTAAGTGCATATCAGATGGGGCGACGTCTTCTATTTTTGCACGGCTAAGGTGTTAAAATTTCACCAGGGAAATTATTCAAAGTATACTTTACAATTTGACAGGATAACATGGGCTCAGTAGTGTAATAATAACACTTTTGTTTTGATTTCAGATGTATATAAACTGCAAGATGAGGTGCTGGGAGAAGGGGCCTATGCCAGAGTCCAGACTTGCATCAACCAAATCACCCAAAAAGAATATGCTGTGAAGGTAAGATGCTTTACAGGTTACGTGTGTTATATTTTAACTAACATGAGCTGCGACAATGTGGTGTAACTTAAATAGCAGTTGCATTCTGTAAACAGATATTCCATGTGAAGCATCCTTGCAGATAAGGCATTCAAGAGCTATTGTTAGAAAGGACTTTCCCTTTGAAGCCGTCTCTTGGAAATTGAATCAAATGGGTTACGGGAATGACATTTCCGTCTTTGGCGAGCAGACGTGACTGTAGTTGTTTTGTGCAGACTGGCACTGTTGCATATGATTGGTGAGGGCATGCTAGATTCCTGCAAGCTGTGGATGGTGAGGTCACGGTCAGGCCATGCTTATGAGATGCACACTTGAGTTTGAAAATCTTAATATTACAGCATTCATTATGTAATGTGTTTTTAAAGATTGATGAATAGTATTTACTACTAAATACTAGTGTAGTTTATCTAAGCCGTTTTCTCTTAACCGAGTGATGTTGTTGTTCACAGACACGGATGTTTGAATACACAGTCCCTTTGTTGAGCTACTGTAGTTTTACAAGTTACAGAGCAGACTTAGCGGAAAGACTTTATTGTTTTTGTTAGACCGGATGAAAGGCCAACCAATCAGAGACTGGAACAGTCACATGCTCTTACCGTTCATCGCTCTTATTGGCTGGTAGATTGTACCATGCCGGGAACATAATGTACTGGCAAGTATGTCGAAACATAAACCTCAATAGAAGGGGGGGGGGGGGC